>JACEOJ010005749.1:608955-624970 GCA_013761285.1 Campoletis sonorensis | reverse complement strand
AGAGAGAGAGAGAGAGAGAGAGAGAGAGAGAGAGAGAGAGAGAGAGAGAGACGAGGACTCGGGAGCAATTAAGCGTGCTGGCCGCCAAAGGAAGTCGCGTTAACTAAGAAAGTCTGCTGAATGAAAACAGCTGCTGTCGAGTGTAGATCTCGTTCATAGTCCGCCTCTACATGCTGGGAAATGACGCGACGAGAAAACAGAGTCAGGAGTTTAAGCGCCTGCGTCTTGACTCCACCCACGTATCTCGCGGATGAGTAGCAAAGTGGGAAAGAAATAAGAAAGGGAAGGGGAGATGTTTGATCCATTTATTCAGCGCCCCGACCAACATACGCGCGTATAAATTCACATGAAAACCAGCCATCGAGTTATTTTCATTTTCAAATAAACCCTCGTCCACCCACGTCATTATACACACAACTTTCCACCGATGTATATTGCAGAATTCTTGTAAGAAGAATTCGCGTTCCAACTGACTGTGGAAACGTCTAGTTCAGGAAAGAAAAGAGAGGAATGTTATTTATGAAGGTGAACGAATAACCTTGAATGTTAAATGCAAAGTCTTTTTTTTTTTAATTGACCTGATTCGAGTATATAGTGAAGTAATGAATTACATGAGAATATTTATGAACTCAATCGGCTTAGGACTGATTATATGGTTGACAGCACTTCCTCCGTTGCTAGACACACGCGGACAGTGTGTGAGAAAAAAAACTTCATCTCTAAACACCTCATAGACATACGAAGAAAATCCTGCCAACATCAAATGACAGGCAACGTCTTCTCTAACACTTTTTGAAAAGCCTGCAAGATTAAGACTTTTGTCTCCCTACTTATCAGTTACGTAAATCACTCCGAAATGATAACGATTTTTGCGAATCGTACACCCGCGTTCGCGTACTTGAAATTAGTATAAAAATAAAGAATAGAAAAAAACGCCAGTTGAGAGGAAAAGACTGAAAGGAAAGAAAGAAAGAGAGAAAGAAAGAAGTAGACGACGCAATCTTTATACCTCGTGTCTTCATTTTTGCTCGGTACGAAACAGCCCAGTCTGAAAGAAGAAAAAATAGTACAGGAGTCAGTACTCGAAGAAACGTCTAGTAACTCCGAAAAAAAATTGAACTAATGAAAAGAGTACGCCCGGTAGAAGAGATTGTATGCGTTGCTTAGAACTCCAACGATAATTCAACAGATTATTTTCGTAGCCTCGCTAAGAATCGTAGACAAAAAGTACAAACGAACGTTCTGACGTTTGATCGAGCTGAAGGCTTGTCTAAATTCGCGTACATAACCTCGTACTGTTGGAACAACTGTTCAATCAAAATTATGAGGCTTTCCAGCTAATATCAACAGGTGCACGACCGTCATTATTTTTATCAGCTTCGTAGCCTTGGAAACAGAGAAATTTCTATTCCGACGATATTTTTTTCGATTCTTCGTACTTTTCTATCAAATAAACTTTCGACGATAATGACGTAATGGAAAATTGGTCAGTTTAAATGAATGTCAGAAAAAATTGACACGATAATTCCTTGAAAAGCTTCGATCTATCAAGTTGAGACGAAGAAGTCTAAAATTTAGCAGGTTGGAGTAAAGTATTTTAATGGATGGTGTGGTTAGGACGATGTCGTGACAGAATCGTGAATGCACAGTGAATAATTTGGCGAACGACATGGTCTAAAATTACGAGGGAGCTGTACACGAGCGGTGTTCATTGTATTTTTGTTTAACTTCAATAAGGAAGCGATTGGTTGGTTGATGAATAGGATGGGAATGATGGGGAAAGGTCGTCGCGATTGATCGGGGGCGGGGAGTATTTTAAATTGATGATCCGAAGAATTCTTGCAGTGCACGAGAGTAATCCCTGTCGTTCTTCTTGCTTTGGAGTTTGATAATTTAGCGAATTTCCCTCGTAGAAAAAGGGAAAGTAGGGAATTACTCGAATCTCGATGTGGAGTTATAAGAGCGTGTGGAGGGCGAATGGAGGTTAAAAAGATGCGATGGTGTAACTCTTTGGACTTAGACGAGAAACGTTTAATCCCAGCATGACCCTTGGGTGGTTGAGACAGTCGTAGAAAGTAGGGAAGTAAGTGTATGATCGAGTCTCTTTTTTTTTCTTCATTTTTCATATATTCTTTTTTATCACCCTCTGCAGTGAAAAGCCTAATATGGCGGTGTTGAGTTACAAAAAAGGGAGAGTCGGCGCCGTTACACGTGTCTCGTTGGATCGTTGCTCCTTTGCTGTATGGTAAAACGTGAGGCTGGTGTAACGCGGTGTGTATTTCGAGATGTAGACGACCAAGAGAAACATGCCTTCGCGGTCTTCCGAGCCATGGTGCGTGCACCGCACGCACATTTTCTTCGTACACGTGTCACGCATGCAAGAACGAACTTGGATGTACATATACATTTATATACACTTATCTATGTATACATATGTGTATGTATAATGAATCGTACGTTGCCCCTTTAATAGAGGAAACGTGGAGAGGGGAAGAGGGAGTACAAACGACGTGAAGCCTTTGCGGAAAAGGGATGGGCTTTGCAGAGTCTCTGGCAGAAATCGTCAGACGTTTGCAAATAGTTCATTTTTTCTTTATATAATGTGACATTTTATCAAATTAGATGAACTTATTAACTGAGCTTGCAAAATGTTTAGTAGGAAACGGCTGAAATGTCATAATTGTAAAAAATGAAAAGTAATAAAATGTTATCGTGTTTATACGTTAAAGAGAATTCCGACAAATTTGCATGATCTTTATTCAAACTTATTGATGAATAAATAATTGAAAACATGAAAAAATCGTGTAAAGAAGGATCGAGTGAGTAAAAAATATGCGAATCCAAGCATAGACATCCTGGGAGATAAACGTTTAGTTGTAAATTTAATATAAAAGGCCTTGAGAAGTGATAATCGTGTTTCATTCAGGGTGAAAAGAAATGCATGAAGTGTAGGTGCGCGTTATATACTAAATATAGCGCAAATAGCTTTAGGCTATCGTTCGTAAGTGTATTAAATATGTATCGCGAGCTTGGTGAGTTGAATAATTATGCAAATTATTTTGTGCACTCTCGACACGTTTTAAATTATGATTATATACATTTTTCTTTCTTCTCTCTTATTTCTCAGTCTCGTAACTACGTTTTTGTCTTTTTCTTATATTTCTTGTTTTATTTTCTCGCTATCGAGCGCGGTGCACACGTGTTATTTGTTTTCGTTCTATCGATATCGCGCACTGCGCAACACGAATCCTTTCTACGCTGTTTTAAGGGGCTTGTGTGCATTTGTAAAGTCGTTTAAATTGCAATCAATGAAAAATAGATATATGTGTACATAAATATATACATATACATTGTAAACGCGTGTGTCTGTATGAGAAAAATAACGCAATATGTTTCGAAGCACGTATCCTACGCGCGAAAGTACTGCGATGTTCACGGCAACGTGGTAACGCGATACAACGATTGTAAGACCCTCTCTCTTTACCCCGCAATCCCACATCCCTACCTCGTTCCACACCGGCCATCCTGCGGGCTGATGACAAAAATGGTTATCGTTACACACACGCACACTAAAAACTACACTTTCGTAGTGACAAGGTTTTAAATTTCGTATCGCCGTTCCGTTGTTTCCGATATACTGATTCCTGTCCTCGTTCCTCTTCGCTCTGACCAACCCTCTTTCTCCCTCCTCCCCACCTTCCGCCATACAGCACGGACACTTCCGCTCAAACTTTTCTTGCATCAGCATCATTTTCGAAACACACTTTTTATTCATCACTCGTTATTTTGCTTACGCGTGTCGTGTATTTTATCTAAGACAACGATGAGTTACGTTTTTATTATTTTCATAATATTTGTTTCAATTATTTTATTGTTTTTATTAATTTCGTTGTCGAGTTATTTTTAAATAATCGAAAATATTCGGTTTTGTGGGAATTCTTATCGGTTTCAGCATTTCGTGCTGCATATGCGTTCGTAGTTTTTTCAATTTCAGTCTTAAGAGTTTTGTAGTAGTTGTGTCTTCGATTGCCAATAACTCGAATACCGAACGATCAATTCTTTTGAAATTTTGCACGTAGTTTCATAATCGTGTTCGAATGTATTATCAAAATATTCGAAAAATGTTTACTAATACTTCTTGACTGCCTTAATTATTTTGTATATTTATTTACCACGTGTTTCTTTAATTTCCTGGATTTCATAACTGACGAGTTCGTTTGTGTATTTAATTCGCCACGTTTTTTTCGTGTATCTTTGTTTAGATGAATCGTCACGGGTTTCATTCAATTCCTGTTTACGTTTTATTTTGATTTCGTCACTTAACCGATTTCTCGTGACACGTGTAACTGATTTTTGCACAGTTTTTAACGCTTGGAAAAATCTTCTGTAAAATAATCTCTTGATAAGCTATTCTCTTTCAATTCAAATCACTGGTAATTTGAAAAAACCGATTATTTTCCATATTTTAGTTGAAATCATTTTTATGCACAGTATCGATCCAGAAATTTCAAGCCGTTAAACTCGATAAAACCTTCTCCTCGCTCCTATCGAGCGATCTTTTTCATTCCACGTCTATATACATTTTGAATTTTGCTCCATGTTGCTGACGTCGAGGTTCGCCAGTCTCTTTTTCCATTTATTTCTTCTCCCTGAGGCGATCTTTCGAGCTTTCGTGAACGTTCCTTCTGACTTATAGTATTATTTTTCTGGGTACTGAGCTCTTCGCCACAGCTTCGATCTTCTCGTCTCTTCCCACTCTTTCGCTTTTTTTTTCTTCTCGCAGCATCTTTTTCCGTTGCCTCGTTACACTTTATTTTTCGTTTTTTCATTTTCTTGCAGATCTCTGGTAAAAGAAGAAGAAAAAGAAGCGAAAGAGACGAAGACGACAGAGAAAGGGAAAGAGTACTGCAAGTTCGACGGTCGCTGTTCGAATTTATCGTGTCGCGACGCCTGGCACCAGCTTTTTTTTTCATTCGTCTCTAAGCATCTTACCAGGTTCGTTTTTGCTCATCATTTTTATCTTCACTACGATATGATCTATTTGTTAAAAAGTTTTGAACTATAAAAAAAATCGAGGTAATTGAACGAAAAGTTCGACGGATTTGTGAACATTCGATAGTTTCACAAATTAAATCTTTGATATTTCAATTAGAACAATTTCGCATTATGTTCAACATTCTACACCGGAATTTGTGTATGCACAAGCAACCACAAAACACACGAACAGCATATCCACTGAAAACGGATTGCAGTCTGTCGCGACGCAAAGTTTTGTTAAAGTTCATTGGGTCAAATTCAATTGGATGTAAAAGTTTCTCGTGTGGCTCGTGAGTTTTCCCGAGAGTAAAGGATGGAGAAAAAGAGAGGGTATTTCCGGTGTTACAAGCTGGTCTCAGAGGCCGTGATATCGTTGCGAAAAATTCAATGAAACATTTTTCAACAACTTTTAAATCAATTTATCTTTCTTCGTGTGATAAATAATTCAGTGACAAAATGTGTAAGCTGTGAAAAACTCAAAACATCGTATCATCAAAGCACTCGGGTTTTCTGGTATAAAAGTTTTCATGACTGTGATTAAAAAATTGATAAAACAAAAAAAAGAAAAAAAAATCCATAATAATAGTGCGATTAGTATTGGATTAATCTTCTCGAGTTTACGAGACTACTGCTGATTGTCTTTGTCATAAATGCTACGTAAGTAAAGTCGTACGAGGAACCGGAAAGTTTTCACATTACGCTTGCACGTTTTACGAAACTAGAAACCCATAAACGTAATCTTCTGACTTGTCTGCCACCTTATAAATAGAATAGTGTGCCAAGCACATATTTTTTGTCCCGCAGACAACTTTAGAAATAATAATTACCGAACGATAAATTACTTTTACGAAATTCTTTAAATGCTAAATTAATTATCGATCTTACGATATTCAATCCGTTATTTTTATTGGTTAAATGGATAATTCACCAATCTTGACGTTGCTTCCAAACGCTTGCGGCAAAATTGGAAAATTATTGAAATCGAATAGACCCGAATACATAGAAAAAGAAAAGAAACATTTCCTCAGAGAAACTAAAAAGGATGAATTAGTCAAAAATTGCAGCAATTATTGGAACAAACTGATTTCGCTACAGCGATTTATTGGATTGATTTACAAGTGACTTTCACGATGTTGTTGGATAAACGACATTATGTGTCATTCAAGAAAAAAGAATGGTCGAGTTCACCGCATTTTTAATCCAGCAACTGGATTTAGTTCGACGAACAATTTAATTTCGCAATTTATAATGGAATTCAAATGATAGAACTGTCAAGATGATTCAATTCTGCAAATTGCCAACTATTATGTTGTACTTTTGCACAGATGTACTAACGTCATCGTAGGCATAGAGTGTTATTGAGTCAGATAGAATGTAAGTACGAGAGAGAAAAAGCGATCAGACTGCGAAGTTGATCGTACGCAAACACGAGGTTGTAAGAGGGATTGTGTGTTGAAAGATTTTCCAAGCATGAGCGAAGTTAGTCATCGGGAAATTTGACCCGTCAGCTGATCGCTCGAGGGGAGTGAGAATTGAGAAGAGAAGGGGGCGTAAATATATCATGAGAACTTTACGACAGTTGCGCGAGCGTGTATGCCGCATCGAGTAAAATAATAATGATAATAAAGAAGGTAACTTTATCAACGGTGTTCAGTGGCTGTTTAATGAATCATCGCACGTGGAAACACTTCGAGTTAGTTGATGCTTATTCATCGTTTTAAAAGTACAAAAATACGGCGAAACGCACAACGAGCCATTGGCCGAGGAATCATCCCAAGAATTTAGCCAGGAACGACTAAGTTTTTGATAAACTCACGAAACTACGTGACCATGGATGTTTGCTTGTTACAACTGCTTTAATGAGCTCACTTGCTTCATAAATCAGCAAACTTCGAGATATACGACGGACGAAAGACACGCTGCGTTCTTTAGAGCTTCGATCTTTTCCGAAATTCTTCGACTTAGAAATTAAAGAGTTTCTAAGAGTTTGGCAGGATAAAAAGTACGGAAAACTAAATCGATAAATCGTGGAGACTCTTTCCACCCAGAGCAGAGTTTTTCTCTTTTATTGCTCGGAAGAATTGGAGCAATTATTAAGCAATGATTTTGGAGGATTTGACACTTTTCATTATTGAAAAACACTAATAAAATCAACACTTTCGCAAATCGACTGTAGACGAAATGTCACAAAATCTTTGCAATACCGACGAGATTTGCCACCAAAGTAAATAATCACAAGTGCAGAACAAAAAGTCATCGAAATTGAATCGAATCGCCTATTATACTCCGGTTTGGAAACATTTTTGTTCAGTATTCGTGACAAAAGAGTCGATTCAAAATTCAGATGAGTTTCAGTCGATTTGTGTAACTAAAGAATCGAACCGTTTTGAAGAACTTGAAAGAAAAATAAAAAATTGAGTAATTCGTAAAGGAAATAAAAGTTTCTAAACGTTTACGAAACATTTTACACGGTTGCCCAAGATCTTGAACACACGATCTAGGCCAATTTTCAAGAAGCCAAACAGAGTATCGATTGTCACTAAATCCCAATGTTTTTATTCCCACTTTCTGCTCAATCACACCGTCGAATGTTCGAAAGATGTCAAGCAGATTTGAATTCTCGAAGTGAAACAATAATTTCGTAGATACGTGAATCAAAAGTTCTGTGTTGCAGTTGCAAACACACATCGCGCTCAATTTATTATCATATTTTTTTCTATGTATATCTCGACTCGAAGTAATATTTGTGAAACAGGTCACCCAATAACCTTACACTCACCGAGTATAATAATAAATAAAGTCTGTATTCTCGGGAGTTTCGAAAATGTACGACCTTCACGAAATTTTCATCGAATTTAAATTCCCGACGTATAAGTTTTGGAGGCAGAAGGTGTTGCCCTGAAAATTGGTTGGCTCCGAAAAAAAAAAAACGAATATATCGAGACCTTACGAAAGTGTTGATTCCGGGAAACGGTGTGTTGTGTACAGTGTGTAAATGTGTAGAATATTGTGGCAATTTTTTGAATTTGAAACTTACGTTCGTCGCGCCTTTACCGCCCAATCCATATCTCGTGAGGTACGACGTATCCAACAGTGAACTCACACAATTCTTTCAAATAAATGCAATATATATCAAGATGATTCGCCGTTGTTGCGATCTATATATAGCTTCGATTGCGTATATATATTAGCATGAATAAGTGTGTACGATAATAAAAAAGGTTGGAAGAAAATTGTCGAAAATTGCACTCGCGCACAAGCTCAAAAAGGAGCATATATTGAAACAATGATTAAAAAAAGGACTTGTTAAATCGATGCAGTTACACGAACAGATGATAAAAATGAGAAGAAAAAAAAGGTAATAATAATAAAAATTGAGTAAAAACACTTGGTGAACGAAGCTTTAAATCTTCTTTGCACTTTTGCACCAAAATTCGGTAAAAAAAACAACCAAACAAACAAACATAAAAAAACCGGGTGCCCGTTACTCGGTCCGTTCTGGGCGACCCGTCGTCGCGTAAATTCGCTTCTCTCGACACATTAATTCGATATTTTTGATGCACAAGGCGTTCGGTGACTCGTATTACACCAAAAAACTAAAGGCTTCAAAAAATAATAAAATAATATTGAGATCTTGGAGCAGTTCAGAGTCGCAGCTTCATTTGAACCTTCTCTCGCACGTCTTCGAACACTCTTCGAACTTTGAACACGAGCTTGTACACACGAACACAGACGCGCAGAAATTTTTCGTTTTTTCTTTCTGATTCCGTCGCGTGACAGTTCGCGAAATCGTTGTTTCAAAATGTTGTATTTATTTTTCCTCGTTTTATTATTTCACACGAGAGGCAAAGTGTGATCGTGATAAACTCCTTTTTTTTAAATATTATTATATTTATTCACAGATACACGCAACGATGATAAACGCTGGTTCGTTGGTCGGATGTTCGTCCGTACGTTTTTGTCTGTGTTAATATTTCGTTACACGGCGCACGCGTGTCTCACTATGTTGCCGTGCGGTACGAATGTGCGCGCGTGTTCTCTCGTGTAAATGGTGATTTAAAGGAGGATATTTTCGAGGGTCGAAGTATCCGTGTATATTTGTGTCCCGTGTATTTCCGTGTCTGTGTTAAAGACAGAGGGGCGGGGGGAACGTGTGAGAGAGATAAAGAGCTTGTCGGGAGGCCACGCCAACTTTGCGAGACATGGATTGTCGAGCCGCGAAGCTGCCTCGGCAGTGGCCCAGCGAAGACTGAAAACCAAATCCGACAGAGGCGCGACGGTACCGACGCGCATGGTGGAATCGCCCGTCGACCTCGACAAAGTCGCAGGGAGGGAGCGACAAGAGGCAGTAGGAGAGTTTAAGGGGGAAAGGGAGTGGTACAGTCCCCTTCAGATATAAACTACCGCTCTTTTTCATCGGCCAATATTCACTATCACATCATTTTCTTACCGAACATTTAGCGATAACGAAAAAATTCGGGGACTCTCGAATTTGTTTCATTAACTTCAAGTTTCTTGGTGTGAACATTTTTATCGATAATTTCTGCATCACGCGGACATAAAAACGCGGTAAATGCCATTAACGTTTCGTGTTCCTCCGGATTTCGTCGTTCACTATATTTCGATAAAGCATTAATCCACTTTTTTGATACTTCGAAGTTTGCTTGTCAAAAAAAAATTCTCTGAGTGTACATCAAGAATTTTTGGGACGATTAAAAAATGACCTGAGCTCACTCTCCGACCAATGGCTTGAGTCTTAACTCGCGAGGTCAGATTCACCCAGGGTTGGCACAGACTTTCAACTCAAACCCTTAAGGACCCCTTTACTTTCATTTTACACAACTCCGAACTCGAGAGTTAACTAAATTCAGAACTACATAAGAATTTTATACTAAAAACAGTTGTAAAAAGATTTTGAGCTGTATTTTCAAATTTAATTTTTTTCCATCAGACTAACATTTTTTCAAAAATCTGAATCAATGGTTTAAAGAATGTCTCGATATTTTCACAACTCCGATTCTCTGTCAATAAAGGTTGCAATAACCACGTGGCCCTTGAAATAATTTAACCAGATTTAAAGCAATAAAAATCGCTTATTTTCTTGCCACATATTGTTACACAAAATCTTATTAAAATTTGTTGATTTAATAGAAATTTTGGCAAGAAAGTTTTCCCTTGTTCTATGGAAATCGGAGCAAAGAAAATCGCTTTTTGACATACAACGTGGAAACTTATTTTTGTTATTTAATATATTTTCGTGATAACTTCGATACATTGAGCATGTTTTTGTTGATGGCTGTACAAGACGATAAAGAGTGAGAGAGATACGCAGACAGGGAGTGGGACAGTCGGCATTGGAGGTTAGAGGGGATTATAAAGGGAGAACCCTTGTGGACTGGGGTTTTGCGAAACCTTCCGCACCCTCCGACGTCACCATTACCGGTGTCGATGGCGTGGCTTACTACTCGACACAGCCGGTCGTCGTTGGGACGTTGAATTAACCCTGTAAAAATGTACGTTCTTGTGGAGCAACATACCACGATGTACTCTACAGACTAACCAGTCGAGCTGACACTCAAAACTATTCGCCTACCCGGTACTTGGTTTATTAACCCGTAAACACCACATTGGGTCTGGCAGACCATATAAAGTCATGATTGTCTTTAATGCCGTTGAGGTTTGCATCGTTGAGATACAAACGCTGTATTACTTTCTTCTCGTATATACTCCAGTTTTTTCCAATTTAAGGCCACAAATTCCTCGCACTATTATTTTGACTCTTTTGTCAATACCGAGTGGAATTCATCGAAAGCAAAGAGTGCAAAACTTTTGGAAATGCAAAAAAATATTTAATCCATTTCATTCCATATCCGTTATAAGTTTTATTCCAATCGATTTTTAATCACAAAATGTAATTTTATTGCAAGCCAAAAATACATTCGATCTGAAACTTTTGTTTTTCACGCTGAAAAATTCTATGTAGCGAAAAACTCTTTGTTCAAATATTTGAAAATTAAAAAAATGGAAAAATTCGATCAACTTTGATTGTAGTTTTTGGAAAACAGTCTTTTGCAAAATTCTATTTGTGGTGATTAGCATTCTGAATGTAGTTTAGGCTTTGGATTGAATGTTAAAACAAATATTTTTCTGAAAGTTGACAAACAAAATTAGTCTTTATCGAGACTGTATTCTTTTTGAAATATTTAAATGATAAAATTGAAAATTTATAAAATTTTCTTCACTTTTTTTTGTTATTCGAAAAACTTCAGTGCTTTACTTTTAGTGCATATCGATTTTTTTTCTCGCCAGGTGTCAAAGGCACAAAACTATTTAAAAGCCGCACCTCGTAAATCGAAAATTGACTTTTAAAAGCATCGCGAACACGGAGTAACCTGATCGTAGTTTGTCATATGAATTTTCAGTCGGGATTGGAAGAGGATGATGTAGGAACTATGCAGCAACCAGCATGACACTAGAATTTCATCGAAGTGAATTCATTCGTGAGTTGGCGAGAGTGAGACAGCGCGATTTGTCGGAAAGGCTTTATCCGTGTCGGCCGGAAGCGACGTAATAATGCGTCACCGAGTCTACGCGCATTTCTCTCCGTGATCTGTGCTTGGACCGCTTGGCCAGCGGATCGAACATTCGCCTAGAGCCTGTCGTGTTTGATCAGAGGAAAACAAGAACTGGATTTAACGTAATATTGCATTTTCATACTATTCATGATCTTTAAATTTCTACACTGAGAAAAATGTCGTTAAACGAACAAAATTCATTCTGCTGGGCGAAAATGTGATCGATTAAACTATTTTTTTGTTGAATTAAATTATGTAGATCCGCGATTCAACAAAAAAAAGTTATTCTTTCAAGGAAGTTTTTTTTCTCAGCGTAAAAACCAATTTTTATGACAAATCAATTGTTGGTAAGAGTTTTATTTTCATTTTATCATTTTATCAAGGATTACGATTTCGGAAGTTCGTTTTACACTAATTCGAATCGATTAATCTTCCTTTTGTTTTCCAACTACTTAATTATTGATCGATACGATCAAAAAGTGTCCGAAAAAGAAATCTGTCAAAAATTTGTGCTCCAGGTATTCAAAGGGTTAATTATACTATCAGTTCAAGTATCTCGTGTTTGAGTGATGAATTTTGCAAAGAGCGAAGGAGCAAAACGAGAGAGTACACTGAGTAACCAAATGCGCGGATTGGATATGCATATTTATATATATAGCACCTTTCAAGTGCGCTCAAGGCCGCGGGGTCTCGAGCTCAGTACAGTGCGATTATATGCCGAGATGAAATGGTCCTTTTGGGACAAGATGGGGCTCGGTCTCAGGAACCTTCGGGTAAAAGGAGGTCGAAGGAAGGTATTGGGGGGAGAGGGGCTGCCGAATATACTGGAAATTGACAAATGTTTGTACGGTTTCGCTTCGGGGATATTGCGAGACGAAGGGAAAGGTGAAAGGATCTGAGGGACTTGCGAACTTTTACTCGCATTTGCTCATACTCCATTTTATACATTACTTTCGTGTGTAAAACACACGGTCACACGTGTTACGTGTGTACAAAGCGTTGGCAAAACGATCGCAACGATTACAAATTAAATCACAGATCCACACGTTCTCCACTGAGTGTTTTCAGAATAATTCAACAGTTTCGCTATTAAATACAACTGGCGCATTTACTACCAGAGGGTTTTCTACTCTGTGCCATCGACCTGGTTGTTTATTCTTTGCACTTTTACCTTAATATAAATTTGTGTTAAATGAGTTTAATTGCTTTTCCTGCAAAAACCACTAAACCGATTTTGATTAATCTTTCACAGAAAAGAAGCAGATGAAACAGAATAAAACGTAGGCTGTTACAATATGTAAATACATGGAAAAAAAACCTAAACCAATTGGAAATAGTACGAAAGCAAAGAGAACGAGCAGTAACTGGGTTTTTAATTTCGAATATAAACATAATTACAGGCATTTTTGTGATTTGGCGTAAAATATGGAATTTTTTTTATTTTATTTTATTATTAGATGGTTCCCCGGAATATATACTAAACCTCGAAATATACTAAACCGTTTACCGAAATAGTATCAAAGCATCGTCTGCTACTGGAAAGCAAGATAATTTTTTTGGCTTTAAACTTAAAAAAAAGAGAAAGGGGATTGAAGGGGAATAGCAATAAAGTCAGAATGTTCCTGCTGCGAAGTTATATTACACGTAATTTGAAAATTGGCCGTAAAGCGCTTTTTCAAGTTTCGAGGCCGAATGGTGCGACAGAAAAACGAAATTACATGTCCGTCCAAAGATCCTTCCAATCATTAGTTATTTGTCTACCATTTTTTTGAAAGAAATTTTCTCATTCGGCAGTTGGTTGAGTATATTGAAAGAAATTGAAAGTATTTTTAATGAAAATCGCCTGCTTTTAGGTCCTTGTGATTCTACTACATTTGGAAGTCCAAGATTTGACGATGAACAATGAAGATGCTTTTTGAATAATTGACTTAGCAAAATTCGGTTGAAGTTTTGATCGAAAAGTTACCGAAAATAGGAGTGAACGGAACATAGAAATGTTTGGTTGTGAAGAGCGGGGATTCCAGACAGCAGGTAATCAGTCGAAGTACGGTTCTCGACTTGAATTCGAGGGAACGTGTGAGCCAACTCCGTAGGGGTTTGGGGCCACGTATGCAGACACACATATATCAATTTCTATCGGGGCATCCGTTCGTGTATGACGTAAGTTTGTTAGTGAAATTGTGGAAATTACGCCCTTTCATATATTTTGAAATGGGAAGTATATCTATATGCAGTGGTTTGGAGGGATCTCGAAACTCACGTAGTTTGCTGGTCGAAGCCGAACATCGTACGTGGAGAATCCTTCACAATATGCGAGATGGTAGCAGCCCCGAGCACCTGAATCCTCGTGACCTGGGATTCAAAATGGTGCCTGATGGTCCGGGAGATAGAGTAAAGGAGCCAGAGAAAGAGAGATGACGTTATGGAGAGATACGAGAGAGAGAAAGAGCGGGAAGGACAGACAGACAGAGAAGAGCGATCTGACCGAGCACTCCAGCATTCTCCGGGGCTGTTGCCGTCGCCACACCGTCGCAGCATGTCTGCCGTTGGATATAATGAAGGTCAGGAATTCTGATAGGGCAGACTGTGGAGGTGGACACCCTTGCTATATCGTGAACTCCACTCAAAACCTCCAGACTCCAAACCTCAATAATAATCTTCAACTTTCGCTGTTCTATGAAATAAATCGTCACATATTCAATGGACACCGAATATATCATTTTGAATTCTTTGGTCAGTAGGCCGAATCAAAAATCTTTCGCAACACGGTGAGCAAAAGGAATCGAAGACTTTTAGAGAAACATTTCAAAAATGTTCGTGCGGTGGTTTTTGTTTAAAAAAAAAAGAAGAATGACAATTAATTTCGATTGTTCAAATTTATTTATCGAGCATCTTCCCGTGGTTTTTACGGATTATCAACCAGATAATTATTTCCACGTATAATTGAATCATCTATGACTTCGATTGTTGTTCATTCAAACCTAAAAATCAAGTTTCAATAGCAAAAATGATGAAAAATTGTACGAGATATATTTGTCGTGCAGTAAGCAGAAGATCATTTCCAGCTGCACAGGAAATGTCTGTTTATGAGTCTTCAGAATGGTTTTGTTCTATATTTTTGGCTGAGTATCGATCGGATAATTAATAAATAAGTGAGCGCGGATGCGGGACATTATTGAAAAAACGTCAATAAAGTCACGAGTTTAGTGAAATGTCGAAAGACAGCTAAAGCATAAATGTTGAGCCACAAAGAGCTCTGGGATAAATGCGATGCCGGAAAAGTTAATATATACATCTCTTTACATTCATGTACGAATATCATCCACAGATACGAATGTAGGTAAAAGTAGAGTTGCGGGCGGGCTAGTGGTCTGGCAGAGTGGAGTTCACGCTGCGCGGCTCGCGCACACAGGTAGTAAGACACGATACGTGAGCATTGTATGCAAATCGACCTCCTCGACGAGAGTAATTACAAATAGTCGACGATCGAGACCTACCGTGATGCCTTCTCTCCAATATGTAAACTACCCGACGTGTAAACACACACAGAGTCTCCTGAAACCCACTACCAAGTAATCAGGTAATTATCGAAACATTCCTGAACGATGATGCTTAATTAAACCTCCGTTCACACACTGGGTCATTTTGACCGCAACGAATTTTTCTATAATAATTAGCCTTATCCCAAAAATATTCCTGAGAGCTGTCAATGTATTTTACTATAATTCACGATTTCGTTATACTTTGGAAATAAATTTAATTCACTTGCTCAATTGAACGTCGTTTCTGAAAGTCTCGTCACTATAGTTTTAAAAAACAAACTGCATTTTTCATGAGTTTATCCGACACTAGGGACAGAGAGAGTCTCGAAAATATAAAAATTATGTTGTTTTTCCCGAAATACTCATTTTTGATTGTTTTAAACGATTATATTTTAGATTTACCGAATTTTCATGGTGTCTATGTATTAAGAAATGGTCACAGTGTACTTTTAATTTTTTTCAATACGAACCTATCGAGGATCAGTAACGTAATCAAGGAGTACTTTGTGTTTCATTCGTTTTGTCATTTCCTATACAAAATCTTAATTACGCAACCGAATGGCATTTTAACAGATTTGCTTTATTAATTAATTTCGAATAGGAAACAAGTTACTCAACGCATTTGCAATAAATGTACGAATAAATGAAGAAAAAGTGCATTAATCATTGAAATATTCATTAATGGCGTTATTTAACCTTTAAACAATATCGATATTCGATGGAGAACGAATGAGAAGTAGAGATCGAGAATAATGTCTATATATAGATGGGGTAAAGTGACTGGTCTTTGTGTGGCCAGGGATGCAGGAGGGCTTCTCTCTCTCTCTCTCTCTCTCTCTCTCTCTCTCTCTCTCTCTCTCT
>JACEOJ010005749.1:321933-608945 GCA_013761285.1 Campoletis sonorensis | reverse complement strand
CTCTCTCTCTCTCTCTCTCTCTCTCTCTCTCTCTCTCTCTCTCTCTCAGTCTCTGCGAATAATGCTTCATGGGACTGAACGAGAGGAACGAAAAGCTCGATCTGTTCCAACCTAGAGAGAACATTCATATATATATATATACGAGTATATTTATATATAGCAGCGAAGACTGAGAGAAACAGACAAATACTTTCGCACACTTGGACACATGCATACACATATATACGTTTCTTGTGCGTGAAGTGAATGTCAGCTCGAAGGTCGGCTTTTGTCAAGTCTCAAGAGTATCTTTGCCTCTCTGGTCAATTCCTCCACTCTCCCAACTCGCACTCTCCGAATGTATATTTCGTCTGCTCAATTCCTCTCTCAAATATAAATGTATGTGCATTATCGTTTCACCGATACAATTGTGATTAGACAAGTCGAAAAAAAAGAAAATATAGTGATGTACAAAACATTGAAAAAAAACCACAAAATGATGAAAACAATTACGTAACATTTGACAATTGTAAAGAATCCAAAACGTCGTAAACATGAAAAAAAAATCAACGAAGCAATCATAAGAGGCACATTCATTTAGTCAACTATTTCGCTGGATTCTGGAGCAGCGGTGTATCGATAAAACCTGAATTTCGAATTCGTCTTGTCAGAAATTTTGACACCGAGGGCGAGTCTAAGTTTCGTTTGTATTCGTTTCAATGTGCGAGGCATCTTCAATATTTTTTTTAGTTACGTTTTCGGAAAAGAGTTTCAAAAAATTGAATAATAAACTACGTGACAAGAGTATATGTGTGTGTTTTGTTTTTTCAAATATTTTTAAATGTAGTTGGTGGTGCGTATGGAAAAGGCTTTTGATTACAGATAGTGGAGTCCGTGAGGAATACTTGAGAGCTCTGTACTGTGAGCAATGGCTCAAGTCTCGCTGATGGAAAGGTGGGGCAATGACCAGCGTCCATCGGCCGAAGAGAACAGTGTACACATACAACAACATCGATATATATATATGTTTATGTACATTCCTTATCTGTGTGAGCACGTTGTGGTAGGAATGGCGACCGCACAGCCAGGCCAGAACGCAAGGAACGACGTGTGTGCTCTACCAAGCCCAGCGGAGAGAATAAACACACATATGTAAATACACTCATACAAATATATGTGTATGTAGGGAAAGAGCCCAGTAGTAGACACGTCATTGACCGTACACGCCCGGGCAAACCAAGGCCCCCCTCGAGGTCTCCAAAGTACCTTATGCGTGCATTAGCGGTCACCGCTGTGGGAATCATCAGGACGTTCATATACATTTGCACACACATATACATTAACTAAACAACCTCTACACGAAAATCATGAAAATGACGAGACACCAAACGACCATCATTTCCTGTTAAACGTTTTACGAGTTTACAAATCTAGTTTGAAACTTGGTCAAACGATCATTTTCGGTTTGACTCGTCATTCTGGATAGTCATTCGTGAAGAAAGTTCGATGTGCTTGTACAAAATACGAAAAAAAAAATGATTTTTGTCATCGAATGAACTCACGTCACAACTTTGTGCTTCAAAAAGGAACATTTAGTTTTAACGCATTGTTAGAACTCTCGCAGGGAGAGTGAGGATTCGTGTAGGGTTCGAACACAATGATAGACGAATGTGTGGACTAAGACACGTGGAGAATCGATGCAGGGGTTAAGGTTTTTGCGAGAGTGTGACACACGCGTCCACCTTTCGTCGTGAACACCCTGTAAGAACTGGGACTCGCTTGAGCATACGGAAGCCAGAGTGTATGTACATAAAAACCGAGAGAGAAAAAGAGAGAGAAAGTATTGCAAGCTGAAGTATATCGTAATAGCATGAGGTTGGAGAATGCGAATGCTATTTCTATAATAGCGTGATCCATGAGGAAGGGGGATGGATCGCTTACCTGCACGGTTCGAGTGTTTCAGAGAAGGCGATGGAGCCTCTAATTTTAATAATTGGATATAGCCTTTACATTCCCTCTCGCCTTTGTCCATTCTTTCTCTCTGTAGTGCACCATAAATACACAGATATACCTTCCCCTCGCCTTATTACGTATAACACGAAATTCCAGCTACACGAGATTATTTAAAACTCAGACGATTCACTTCTGACAGCAATTAACTCAAATTCCAATGTATTAATCAAGATATGCTAATTGGTGCTGACCCATTGACGTCGAATGTCTATAAAGACGGATACCCTCGAGTTTGTACTCTTCTAAATACAGCAAATTCTCTTTTCAACCACAGAAAACCTTAAGACGGTGTTTAAACTCTAATTGTTTCCAGTTTGTTCCTTTCATTAACCAGTCGCTTTAAAAACATCGAATTCCACTTCAGAACAGTTATTAGTAGATTTTTTCCATCCAGGGATACGTGAAGAGATAACAAAATCACTCAAATTCATTTTTGTTTGCACAACTTGGAAATTCGAGAAATATTCTTGGCAGAATGTCGGGAAACTTTTTTTTTACCTGAGTTCTGTTTCACCCTAAATGTACAATACTCCCATATGAGCTTCTCCAATTCGTAGGTTGCACTTCCCATTATATTGTACACCTTGGACTAGGTTCGTAATAGTACAGTCCCACCTGCCCTTTACTTCTTTTTACTCACTTTTTTTCTATTCCCTTCTCTCACTCTCGTGTATCTCCTTCGTTTTTTCTTGTACTTTCTATCTCTGTCGCACACGTGCTTCTTCGTTTCATCGTCTTCCCCTACACTTTTCTCTTTCTCTCTTGCTCAGACTATTTTCATCTCACTTTATTACTACTGAAATCTTTTTAAACCGACCTTAGAATCTCTCAGGTACGTTTGGTGAGTCTGTATTTGTGTTTGTATTTGTACTGAACGTATATCCTCATATATTATTAAATATACACGTATTTATCGCACAGCAAAAGCTAAACCACAGCTTTTATCACGAATATATTGGGTACAGTAAGCAACAAAATTTTTCCATACATTACAGGATCCACATTTCGTTGGACTCACTACCGTAACGTGCCACAGCTGTTCCTGCTTCTGATTCTGGGTCACGCCTTATTGGATTAAGAAAAAGTTCTGTTTAAAGATTATTTATTGGTATTCCTTTGTTCCGTTCTTTTGGCGCCGTTACCTAGAGCGAAATTGGGGCGTGATCGGTGAGGGATTGTGGATTATCCAATTGAATTTCCACACGCATTTGATCGCATTCAAGTTTCAAAGAAATAACAATATTTTACGACTGTAAGTAAAATTCGAAATAACTGTGCGGCTAATTACATATATATATTTCTTCTTACTTTTTATTGCTATAAATATATGTTGATGAAGTAATAAAATAGATAAATAATGCTTCAGAAAATCTAATGTATTGATTTTTCAGTAAATGTTGGAACTTTTAATATGCAATTATAATATGTATTTATTTTTATAGGAATAAAAAAGTATGTTTTCAATTTTGATGAGATCGAATACCGCAAGATCACGACAAGCCTTTTTATCTTAAGGCGGTATTTTTATTGATTGAAACTCTGTTTTCGGAGAACATTTTCAGGATAAAATAAATTTCAAACTGCTCGAGTTTTTTGACTGAAATTTTCAACACATTTTTATTTATGATTGAAAAGTTCGTGCAATTTTCTTACAAAAAGGAAATAATGGGGCCTTTTTTATTCAAGGAAATGAAAAGCCAAACAAATCATTATTTTATAGTGAAAAGTAGACGAAAAAAAAAGTAATAGTTTGGAAAGTACGACCCAACATTCAAAGGTTTAATTCATAGGTGAGATATTTTGACCCAAAAAACATTAAGACCGGGAAAATAAACATAAAACTGCATATTGAAAGTCAACTGCGCCCATTTATACATTTATAAACGAGTAAAATATATAATTGAGTAATGGCGAGTATCTACTCGGACAGCTGATTTCTGTCGAAACCGGTGATCCAAGTTTTTCCCGTCAGCTGTAGCGGAAGCAGTACAAATTTATCGTTTGGAAACTTGGGTTGTTTTATACGCGTGACTGTGAAGCAAAAATGTCATGGAAAACGCACGGTCTATAAAAAGTGATGAAATTTCATAAAATCATGATAAGGATTGTTGATTTTTTCGAACACTGTTTAATGTCATGGACGAACATTTACGAATCATACGGTCGTGATTTTTCCAGTCGTTGTACGGGATATAAAAACTTTATCAAAAGATATAAAAATATTTATTTTAATTAATTGAACGTAAAAAAAAAGTTTATTATTTGTAGCATCACGTCTGGAATGCCTTTTGTCGAATTAAAAAATCTTCCTAGGCTTTGCCGCGACGATTTCAAAATGTTAAATGAACAGACCGTGGAATCGTTAATTCTTTTTACTATGGTTTTTTCTCTTTTAGACGGTTATGATGGAATATTCATAAAATATTTTCATCACTTTTCGCATCGAGCCCAAATGCCAACGAGAAGTAAACTCCATTCCAATATAAATCAGTGTACGTAATAAATCCAATATATGTTTTCGAATGAGCAAAAACTCACAGATTTATTGAATCGCGAATAAGAGATTGGGGGAAAATGAAGGATTCCTTTGAATAATTCATGCAACGCCCACGAACTTCATAATTCGAAAGAGTTTTGAGCATGAACGACTCAAGGATGCAGTATCGTTTTTTCTTCTTCTTCTTAAGCTTAATATTCTCATGCGCGAAACCCGAAATCCAGAACCGAACGATTCGAGTGTAATCAACTGCACATCACGAGAAATAAAACGATACATTCTATTTTACGAGGTTAACCGACGATCATTTTTAGCTGATAGAAAAATTTGATAAGAACTGTAATAGAAGTAGAAAAATTGTTTTTCTCGAATTTTAAGATTTTTTTCGTACGATAATTGAATGTTCCAGAGTTGTAGGATGATGTTCTAAAGAAAGGAAACTTTGTCAGGAGTACGAGAAGATAGAAGAGATCCAGGATGACTCGTCGTCGACAGGAAGCGCAGCTGGTTTATACTCGAGAGATAGAAAGAGAGAGAATGGAGATAGAAGAGCGAGAGAGAGAGAGAGAGAGAAGAGAGGGATTGGCCAGCTGTTGATGGAAGGTTTTAGTTTAGGTATGTCGACCGCTTGGAGAACCGACGTTCTTGGGCCGTGAGAAAAGGACGAGACTGCGCTGCAGTATATGCTCTTACAGTGACTTGAACGAGAAGCCGAGGTCGAGCTGAGCACATATAGACAGAGAAGAGGACCTCGAACGAGCAACAAATTCCCTCTCAACTGTTTGGGGTTCTCATCTTTCTCCCTCTCTCTTTCTCTCTCTCTCTGTCTATCTCTCTCTCTCTTCCTTCATCTGCCCATTGAAAAAAAGAAACAAGACGATGGATGTCACGGCTACACTTTTCCCTGCATCCTCCTCACCGCATCCTCGTTTCGTTCACTTTGGATCAATCTTTCTGTCGTATTTCATTCACCGAAACTCTCCTTGTTACACGATCTAATGTATTTTCATTTAATCCCGTGCAAACATCCCTACAATATCTCCGGATACAATAAGACGAAAAAAATAAAAATTATTGATCAATTCATCTTTCATCACGTGTCTCATGGTCAGGTATCAACAATTTTTGGAGCCAGTGAACATCGACGTCAAAGATCGAAGACTAATAAAATTGGAGCAACGCAAAAACGAATGAAAATTGGGTGGGTAAATTCTATGAAATTGAAAATATATTTGAAAAAAATCATCGATCATTGACTTTTTCAATTAACAGTCTTTTTATCCATCGTTCTGATTGTTCAATTTGATTTTTATTATAAAAGCAAAGTTTTTACATAGACATACGTGCTTCATGGGGTCATGAAGATCTCATGTTTTTACGAATGAGTAAAACCACTTGGTCAGACACCTGTTGACTTTTCGTCACTTTGCTTTCAAAGCTTTACTTCCTGTTAATCACATATCTTCATAGGGCCTTTCTGCATGCGTATCTCTTTGCTACCTTACTTGATGGCTTTCGAAAAGCTAATACACTTTCGTATTTACTTCACTCTCCATACAAATTATGCAGAACACGGTTCTCGCTAACTTGCTACTCTTAAAGTGAAACCATGTGATATATATATATGTCTATATATATGTAGATATATGTATTTCGAGGGATTAATCTCTGTGTATATTCGCAGAGTTTCCAGTTCCCTATATACATGTATATTATATTATATACGTTGTTTCCTGAGCCCCAAGGAGTGGCCGAATGAAAGTGACAGCTATTACGAGAGTGCAAAGCGAGGAAAGGGCACGCGCTTAAAGAAGGTGTGTGTCACAATGTGCTACAAAAGTTAAGCCAAAGATTGAGCCAAACAACTGGATCGGTCAAATTAATGAAGAGAACTTTTTAGAATTACCGAGAGGAACAATAATTTTTTCAAGTTTTTTATATTTATGTCGAAAGATCGTGTTACAGTGAAATAAACTTCTGAAGCATTCTTCACCTTTAAGGGACCTTTCCAGTGAAACAGGCATATAAAGTGTCAGATTTCATGACGTTTTTTCTCAATTAATTAAATCGTTGATGAACTCAAAATTGTCTTAAATAAGAAATTCAAAACGATTATCAATCGGTGCGAAAAATTCTGGAAAGCTATGGAGCATTCTCTGTTCAGTGAAAATTAACGAAATGAATCAACGCCATTATTATAGTCCGAATAATTCCGAAATATCGAATGTGCCTATTTTGAAGTTTCAAGGAAACACAAAGGCGTTCATCGAACATACGAAAATTCTATTTAACATAGCAAAATAGTAATATTAAGGTTCATAAAAACCATAAATTTGATACATTTTTTTCGTCATAGTTTATGCAAAGTTTGCGTGCTCTATCATTTCCTTCTCTCAACGTATGTGTTTATGAACGTAAGCGTGTACCACGGTGGTCTACTGTTACAATACACTATTCTTAAGCATAAAGTTTTATCTGTTATCCGCGATGGTGTGCTCGTAACCGATTACAAGTAGCGACCTCAGGCGATATCCATAAATCTTAACTCCTGGTACAATGTGAAGGCGTTACGCTATTACTCTACTTGTTATATATATTCGCTACTTATTTTCTATATTCATGTGGCCTTATATACAGGGTTAGTAGCTAAAGCATATAGTTTCATTATTGTGCTAGTATGCTATCCTGACACGCTCGAGATATCTGATCTCGTGCTAATCTCGACTCTCCAACAACTATTAGCCACACACAAGTATAAAACGCACACGACTCTTTCGACTACGACACCCTTAATCTGTCGAGCATTTTTCTGTTTTACCCTAAATGAGAACAAATTTATTATCATTCATTTTCATTTATTCTCAAGGGAAAAACAACGTCATTGAGATTGTTTCCATGATTTTTTTTGCACTGAAATAAAAATTCTACGATGGGAGATCGTTGATTTGAATTTCTTGAAAAAATTTCGTTTCATCTGACGCATAATTTGCATTTGTAAATCACTTTCTTCGAAGTTTGTGTAACTTAATTTGCAACGCTGTATTAAATGGAAATTCTTGTTAAGGGAATAAGTAATCGAGATGCTGAAGGATCGAGTATTGAAAAAACAAAAAAAAAGTTTTGTATATTTTAAAAATATATTTATGAAGTGAGTGAGGAGACGAAAGAACTACGCAATAGATTTTAAGAGAAGATGTTACCAGGCGAGAGAAAAACGGCTGAGAATGGGTGTTGCGTTTATATTGAAAAGGCACAGAGAACTCTTTGTTGATTCTCTTTTTGGGATATACGTTGCTTTCTGAAGCAACGATTCTCGATGCAACACACACGCGGCAAGACTCCAACGATGAGGAACGAGAGATCCATTCATAGCTGGTTGAATACACTTTTCATCGGCAAAAGGCGAACAAGAGGATCATGGTCGCGATATAAGAATCTTCCCAGAGACAGGCAGCTGTCAGCTATTTTAACGTAAGAATATAAGGAAGAGAAGTTCGATCTTCAGTCGTAAAATTTTGACTTTTCGTTGTTAACTTTTTCGCATAAAAACGATAAAGTAATGAAATGTTTTAATGATTCATTTATCCTTCTTCATCGTACACGGAACCATGAAAAAAGTAATTAAACAAAAACTGCTAAAGTTCTTGAAAGAAAATTATTCTTATTACTAATGAATTGGTGCTAAATTTCATTTTTTCTTCTTCTATTTATCAATCAACTTTTTAATCATCGTCGTCAAATAAAGAATTTCGTTTCATCTATAATTTTTTTCAAATTCTTTTGATACATTTTTGAAGGAATTTTTCAAAAAAGTTTCAACAGTTCTCGTAGCTCGAAAAATCATTTGAAAATTCAGAAGTTTCGTCAGATATTCAACATCATCAACAAATGAACGTTTCATTTCCCTGTTGTACTCATGCACTTCATGTATTTTATGAGACATAAACCAGCAGTGTGTACCTATTCAAAAAGTCTGTTCGTCAGCGTGGGAGGAAAAAATTGTGGAAGGTGCAAACCACCTACGCTATAGAATTATTATTATTATGATTATTTTTTTTTTCTTTTGAATGACAGGAGGATGCTTTTGGGAGCCTGCATACTGTGTAGCTCCGGAGGGGAATACCCGCAGGATTGAAGCAGCAGAAGAAGTAAAACCTGGAACTGCAAAGACTGATGATGTTCTACAGACTTATACCTGGGACTTTTGTGCAGCTGGAATACGAACTACACGAAAAGACCTTTGGCCACTTTTATCCATTTTCTTTTGCCCTAGACGAATCTACCTTTTGATAAGTTAGGAGCGATACGCAACGTGGGAAACGTTTCGTTAAAATGATTTTGTAACTCGACGGATTTATTTTCCTGGCTCAATAAGAAAAAAAAACAACGTCAGGAAGGAAATGATTGTTTAAATGAAAAATGGTGCATCCAACTTTTGTGTTTTTATTATTTTGTTAAATCCGAACAACAAATCAGATGGATTCGTCATTTTGTTGGACTCAATGAGATCTAGTTGGACAAAAAAAAAATTTCAGCGTGTTTCTACGATTTTATAACATGTGATTAGTTTAAAAACTTTAAAATGATGTAGAAATTCGTATTTTGTCTGGCATTATGAAGACAAGGAAATATTCCACAGATCAAGATCCATATTTGTCTGGAAATCGTTGGAAAAATGTTTTGTTTCTGAGCTAAGATATTAATAACCATTGAACTTATTATTTTATGGTGTTTTGGTTCGGTTATAAGTTCGTAGTGATCGAAACAACGAGAAAAAACTTTCGATTTTTGGGTACGAAATGTGTAGCAGACCGATTTACTTTTTTGTGGGTATCTCAAACAAATAAATACTGCGAAATCAGCGAATATCTCGGATAGAAAAAAAAACGAGATATAGAAAACTGACAGGCAGGGTGGAATGGATTTGGCAAGGAGAAATTCTGGTCAAAGCTCACCACGGGAAATTGGACAGAAAACTCGTCAATCCAGAGATGTGTATGCGATAGATTCTTTCCCTCTTATTCGTCCTTCACCACTATTTCATTTGTTCTCGTTCGTCTGTTTTTTTTCCTGAGTTAATCGAGGGTTTAGCAATGGCTGATAAAATCGACTGGTTTTTTTTGTATCTTTTTATTTTATTGAAAGGTCAGTATCATTGAGCATATTGGGAAAGTTTTATGTAGTTCGTAATAGTAAACGATTTCGAGTTTTTACGGGCAGGGTCATGAATTTTCTGAACAGTTACAGTGGTGCAAAAAAAAAATTCATATAATTGCCATATTTATGTTTACCAAGCCGACATTACAAAATGAAAAAAAGCTTCTGTTGATTGGCTGTTTTATTGAACAGAATTATACGCACTGTGGTTTTGCGACGTGAAAAAATAAGAGAAAGGAAGAAACGGCTGGTCTTCTGGAAAACCGCGAACGAAACGTAAATCAAGGGGGGGGGGGGGCTAATGAATCGAGACGTTATCTCGTTCTTTTGTGGCTACGCGAGAGCAAGGCTTCCTTTACGACTGTTTAATCACCTTTCAATTAATTAACACTCGAGAAACATGACGCAAGGAAAATAAAGAAACACGTGGAAAAATATGCGTGAGGAATTCGAATTGTAACCTCTAAACCGTAAAACGACCCAACCTTTTGTGCCCAACACGTACTTTTATGAGATGATTCTAAAAAAACAAGAAAAATATGGCTTTTCAAATGAGCAAAAGCTTGGTTTAGTAGAAACTATTCTTTAGCATCAAAAAAATGAGCGAAAATGACCCTATTTTTCCACGCGATCATAAAAGATTTACTCGATTATCTTTCAAGGATTTCTCGTATCGGAAAAATATAAAATTGCATTCGTTATTAATAAAAATGGTTCATTGGGAAGATTATTCAGATCGATTTCTGATTACTTTCAATCCGGCTATTTATCGAAGATTCAAATAATCTAATCTGATTCGGCTGTCAAGTTGTGCCACTCGATTTGAACTTATCGGTAAAAGCTTTGTCAACGTTGAAGGCGTGCTATCAAAAATCAAAGACGTGTATAATTCTACGTTGTTCTTATATTGCTTACAAACGTTTATTTTTAATAAATATTACAATATAAAGTCGCGAGCGTGTTGATATATTATTGTAATATAATCAACGATATATAGCCTCAAATATTTTTGTGTAAGAGTGAATGTCCCCGAGTCGGTTTGTTTCGCAAGTCTATCGATCTGAGATAAAACGAAGTGGAGTAAGCGCGAGAGTTCTCTCGCTCACAAGCAAATACTTCCGCGTTTATACGACCGTTATTAAAACGTATACGAACATTGCTGTCGGTACTTAACATTTTCGATATATTCGATTCCATGATTTTTTGGGTACACGGATCCACTTGAGCAGCTAACGGGAGTTTTAAATCGTAAATGACATTTGCCTACTTGAAGATAAATGCAAAACAATGGCAATCAGTAGTGGCTGGGGTTCCAGTTTGCAATTCAAAAAAATTAAAGCTATTTCCGTAAATTGAGGAAAAAAAAAAAGAAAATTTCGTCATTTTTGATATTTTATTTAAGCATCTTTTTATTGGGTTCTTAAGAAGGAATATGGAAAATTATGGTTTTTTATCGCCAGGACAGCTAGCTCGTGATAAATATCCAAAAATTACTGGTAAAAATACGAAACGTGGAGAGAACGCTTCGAGGCACGATTCAATAATAAATTACAGGTATATATAGACAATAATGTACAGATATATTGAAGCCTCGATAGCTTTCACTCCAGCGTTTGTAACACAGAGAACGAGCGCAGTTGTGCGCAAAAGGGGGTTAAAAAAATGTCATCTCGGGTGAAACTGGAACGACCGCATAATCGATCGACCGAAGGAATTGCAATATCTCCTTGAAATCAACCTTGCTTTCATTCAACGCGCATTCCCCCTTATGGATTAAGCTGTGCATTGTATAGAAATAAACGCGTAGGAATAAGATGTAAATTGTAGTTCTTTCCCGCACTATTTCCAATAAACATCAACTATAATCGCGACGTTGAGGCAAAATAATTAGTAAAAGTATTAATAAAAATATAGGAAGAAAAGAACAATACAAAATTGTGAAGATAATTATTGATTTCCATGAACTGCGACATCGAATTAATGAGAAAAACTTTATTCTAATTGTAGAAGAAACGCGGCTGATTTGAGATAACAATTTGCAGTTTGTTTCGTTTCTAAAACAGCTTCCTTTTGACTACCCGATAAATCTGTCGATGCATCACCAAAAGAGATAAAGTTTCTGATCGACAAATAATTTGCTGTACCAGTAAAAATATGGATTTTAAAGATCCGACATTTTTTTTCGACTAAATTCATTGAAAGCATCGTGTTTTTTACACGGTTAGGAACCCTTTTTCCTATAAAGTTGAAAAAACATTTTTTTTTTAATATTCGAAAACAAAATCTTGACACGAAACCACAGACTGCACGATTGAGTCGCTAATTCAGCCAAGCCACACACTTTGTACAAAGTGTGGACGATATATGCATCGGTACACACATGCATGCGTTGAAACGTTAAGTGAATTACGTGGATCTGAAAATGCTGCAATGCACTTTGTACGCTAACTATCTCTGTAGTAGGTTTGTAAAAGCCCGACAAAAGGGAGGTGCGCGCATATGGCGGTTTTATGTATAGTGCCTGGGGCTGCTTTTGCAAGCTAGTCCACTACTGTTGATTAATTCGATGATCCAGTGGACCGCGAATTGCTGGATGGAGCGAGAATTAACTCTTGTTTTTTTTTTTTTTTTATCTATTTTTAATTTTTAATTATTTGTTTTTGTATTCTCTTTCAGTTGACATTTAAAAAATGTGCTGGTTGAATGGAATTTTGTGAAATTTAGCAGATTTCACTGGCAATTTACTTCGAATTCATTTTTTATGATGATGTTTTATTTAGAGTGATATTCTTGATATTCTCCCACATTGCAATATGAAGTATCGAAGCTAGTCTTCACATTAGTTATATCTTTCATTCCCATAAATATATTAAGCTAGTTGTCCATCGGGCTGGGGAGTAACGTACTGTGTGAATCATATAATTAATAATGCAGCAAGGATACACGCGCCCCTGGGCACGTACGAAACGGATGCGTTAACACACTCACAACACACATCTACGAAAATAAATAGCGCAGTGAAGTTTATAAGAGTTTGGAAAAGCCTTTTTCGATAGCATGCGTTATTTGTTAATCCACCATACCAAACGAGCAGACGAAGTGATAAATGACCCACATTCAGTAAAAAGTAGTTAAAATTTCGATCAAATAAATGCGACAACGTGTTTTTTTTTTAAGCATTCCCAGCAACATTGTTTCTCGAGCTTGGAGAACATTGAGGAGATTTTAATAAAACAAAGTCTGAAAAATATCTGCAATACGAAAAATGATGTCAGTGGAAAATGGAAAAATAAAAAATTATCGCAGCATTGCGACCATGTAAACTTCAATAACATGTTTTTTTTTTTTTTTTTTTTTTTTTTTTTTTTTTTTCCATATGTACGTAGACACGACACGGTAGGATACGTTGCGTATCGCCGGGTGCAGACTGGCTCACACGCACGTGTTTCACGCTCACGCGCTTTCCCACCATGTGTGGGTGAACTCGGCAGAGTTCGACACGCGGTGCGTTAGCGTCGGGCTTGTCGGTGCAGTCCAGCCATTCATGACTGCAGTGGACTGCAGTCGTATAGGGTTCCATATGCCCCTTACATAGCGCAGTATTCCCCAAAGAATATATATATATTTTTGTATGTACGTATTTTATACAGAAATATATGGCACGAGGTTCTTGCCTCGTTTTCTCGCGGTTCTCAATTCAACATCACTTTTGTCCTTCTCCAGTTATTCTTTTTTGCCCCCTGTATTATCACATTCCTCCATAAATAGGCAAACACTGAACGTGCTAATCTTCGAACGAAAAGTTGCTTTTTTTGGAAATTAAACTAAAAATGCCCTGTTGGCAATAATATAACTGATGAAAAAATTTTTAATTGACAGCACCCAAAAAAGAAGATCCGTTCAAATTCATTCATTCATAATCATTGTCATTATGGCTAAATGACGTCAAAAGATCGATATGAAAATCAATCAAAAAAAAATTCATAAGACGAGGGTTTGAGCAAATTGTGGAATTGCTTGACGCTCCTTTAGTAATGAATAACATAAATCATTACATTTCAGTGAATAGATTGCTTGTTCTTTGTATGAAATACCTGGAATATCCATAAAATGTGAAGAAAAGTCAGCGTCTAAAGAATTGTTCAATCGGCAGTGAAGACACATCTCTCGTGCGAAGGGTTTTAACGGTAAAAAGAAGAGGTTCTTGTATGACAAAACGAAGTCTCCGGGGCTTACCTGAAACATAAATAAGACACAGGTTTGTGAGATACGGGAAATGGACGGAAATATTGACTTGCTTGTTTTTCTCCTTTTTTTTCTACGGAAAGTACAATATTTTGACGCTCAGTACTTGTACAAGAAGTAACAAAAGTGAAGGGCAAGTGGATCGTACTTTTTTTTTTAGAGAAAAGTTCTTATCTTTTTTCCTTCAACGCATAGTCAGGTGGATGTTAATTTATTTATAGACGAGGAAGGGACGGTTTTTTCCCCTTTTTCTCACTTTCTTGCACGCCGCGTTGACCATCTGTCATTATTTTCATAATTTACGAATAAATAAATCGGAGAAAAACATCGATAAAGATTTCTGTCTTAAAAATTTCGAAATCCTCGTATCCTGTTGAGCGCGGGTACAAGTTTTGTAGCACCCGATATACAAGCATGAGGAGAGAACTGAGGAGAACTTTGGTAAATATAGTCGGGAGTGTCGATCGAACTTGGTACGCGTCGATATACAGTGAGTATGTGCAAGCTTGAGCGTTAGCAAGAAAGGTATATACAAAACGAATATCCGGTTACTAACAAGAAAATACTTCCCGAGAGACACACTGCCGATCCGCTCGAAACGCGAGAGAAAATAACAAATAATAATAATAATAATAAAACATATACGAAGCATTGAAAAATAAAGCGATGAAAAAGTTTCGATCGACGAGAAATTGAAAAATAAAATGGCCCATGTATGCAATATACATTTCCGGCTAGAAATGAGAAATAAATTTCAACAGGATACCGTGAAGTCTTTTTGACTAAAAGTTCACTCTACTTCAGATAAATACTTTTTTGTGTTGTAAATTTCGTCATTATACTTTTTTTTCCAAAAAAAAAAACATTTTTCATGGGTATGTTCCGGTTTGAAATCTTAGAAATATTAAAAGTTGATAAAAAATGGTTTTCTCAAGTGAAATGTCTATTTTTCCAGAAGTTGAGGTTTTCAATATACTTTTTTTTGACTCGATTTTATTTTTTCTGAATTTTTTTGACGCCCACATATTGAGGAATGTTTGAAGTGTGCTTCTGCCATGTTTTCCAATAAAACCCGACCATAGGCCCGATGACAAGTGGGTCAGCTACGCTCTGGGTCGAATTGACCCAATGCAGTTGCTAAATGTGTTTCAACAAATGGTTGAATCGATCAGACTTCTGTTTTCGCATTTTTATGCTAATCTACGACTCCGAATCTGTATTAAGGAGCTGATGAAATATAAATCAAACCTGATTCACTAAAAACGAAAACACTAAAGAATCCGAAGGCAATTTATCAATCCACCGGAATATATTGATCAACAGATTTGACGAGACACGAAGACCGCGAACCCGAGCGACGAATATGATAACATTGACAAATTAGTCGTCATGTATTATGCTCTTGTATACATGCTCAGCGTGCGGTCGTTGAATGTGATTGCTCCAGCTTTGCTGCTCCTGCAGTTTCCAAACGCAACGACATATCGCGATAGAGCATACGATATTTTGTAAACATAGATGCACACAAGCAAATGTCAGCAGTTTGAACTTTGCATCGACCCCGTGCTAGGCGTTGAATAGATTCAAATGAAAAAGAAACATTCAGAAATGTCCACGTGTCGAAACAATGAAGTTTTCGAGAAGAATGTCAAAAAAGTGCAGTTTTTGTGGATTTCTAGAATTGTTTATGTTTTAAATGAGTTTTTCATCAACTTAACTCTCGTGAAATTCAAGTTTCTGCATAGTCGGTATTTAAAAACAAAGGGATTCATGGGCTGAGAAGTTTCTTTATCTCTAGGAAAGATTTTACGCCCGAAAATACCATCCGATCGATAATGACCTCGGGCATGTATTAGGAGTTTAAAAAAATGAAACATGACTTCGAGGGTCTAAAATTTGGCAATTATATAGATATTACAATTATCACGGTTAATAATCGCCATTCAATTTTGATGACAACCATTTGAATTGATAAATTATGATTTTGATCGATTGTATTCTTTTACAATTTCACAAAAAAAAAAAAGAAAAACACAAAAATAATTCAATTCATGCCACTACAGCTATTTAAATCCCTGTACCATTGTTGATTACGCTCGCTGAAAAGAGTAACCTCATTTTGTGCTTTCCCTTAAAATAACAAACCGACAAACAGCATTTAATTATTTTTCTGCTTATTTGAATAATAGAATTTTCAGCTGGAAATGTTTGAAAACTTTATGATGAAAAAGCACGCGGAAGAAAAATTAATGCACGTCGCATTGACTAATTAATAATGACGCCGAAATTAAATTACTGCGCAGCAACGAAAATTAACACCGTTCGCACCGAAAATCAATAGGCGCGTATACGTAAATTACTTCAGTTGAAGGAGTAATCGGGATTCACAAACAGTTTTGCAACTTCAATGAAACTCTGTTGGGAATGAACAAAGCACTGTTCGAAAATGTTTTTAGCCAACTTATCAAATTAATTATTCATTTGCTATCGTTGTATTATGCATTTTGCAGACTGTCTGTATACAGTGATAACATTTTAGTACCAAATATTATTATATGAAAGCAAATTTATGTTTCAAATATTCAGACTAAATTTAACGTAATAGATATTCAAATTGAATGTGCCCATTCACAAAGATTAACATTTTTTCCATAAAGAAATTTAAAAAACGAATTTATCGCCAGAATTGCCATTTTTTTACACAGTTAAGAAAAACCTCTGATTTTTATAGAATTTTTTGAAAAAAATTAAAAAGGAAACATTTTGGAATTAAAAATTTTGAGTTCAGATTCTTAATCAGCCCAAAAACTACCGAGTACCAAATGCCAAGTGAATGGAACGTAAGAAAAAATGTAAGAAACTCAAAGAATTAAATCTTCATTCGAATGGAGACGAAATGTGATACAATTTTAGTTCCAATTTCTGAAGGTTTTAGATGAGAGAGAGACGAAATTTTCAGTTTACTTGTAACTTTTCCATTCAGCAGTGACTACGACGAAAGTCAGGATAAATGGTTAGAGTTCTCGGATTGCTGGGTCGTAATCTGTCTCGTGTATGTATACTGAGAACGTAATCTCACAAGAATACGTCGCAAACAGACACACACACACACCTATGGAACAACTCTCAGTCTCAGTCTTTTTTTCTCCTTGTACTCCCATCCCTCAAGTCTCCTCGTCTATCTCGAAGTAATAATACTCAGACTGTTTATTATTCAGTGATAGAGACATGTGTAAACGAGAGATAATTCGTTTGCTTAAGCACGTCATTTTTTTTTTAGGTTAAATATTCCGTATCAAAAGTTATACAAGGAGCTTAAAAGTTTATAAATGTTCCCCAGACAAAGATGTACACTTTATGATCAAAAACTTGCTTATCATTGCTCCTCGTGGGAGAAATATAATTATTTATAAAAGAAAATACATTCTTTGTAACTGAGAAGTAATGATATCTTTTCTTAATGGCTTGATCGCGTTGGCCGCGAATGCAATTGTTCAAAATGCTCATAATGTCAGGTTGATGATAAAATTTAGATTCATAGACTCAAAAAAATGTGTTTTAGCCCTTTTTTCAAGTTGTTTCGTAAGTCTTTCTTGCAAGTTAAAGTTGAAACTTGAGACATATTGGCCCTAAGCTCTTTCGGCTCATCGCTAAAAGATCTGAGAGATGACCTAAAACACGTTTTATTGACACTTTGACCTCAATTTTTTAATCATGTTTACGGGACGGACGTGGAAAATTTTTTCCCAAAACGCCTCCAACTTTTCAGTCGCGATTTTGGTGTTAGCAGGTTTGAATCCTGTCACGATTATGATTATGTATTTATTAAATGTCAAAATAAATTGAAAATAAACAATGGGAAAAAAATGAGATTACATAAAAATGAATATTGAAGTTGGAACGAGAAGGAAATTTAATAACGTTTCGGCAGGTGCGAATTGTTCTGATACCGAGTGCACGTTAAACTATTCTGCATCACGAATCCAATTATAACATTATTTTATATAGTTCCGCACGCGTCAAATGGCGCAATCTTTGAGGCACAATTCGAGGGATGAGAGTTCGCCTATCTCTGCATTTGTCAGAATTATTTTATTGTGGTTGAAGATTTCCTATGAAAGTTTTTTTATTATTTAATTCCTTTCATCATGATCGCGCTCCCTTGCGAAATTTTTGCATCACAACGACGTGAGATGACGAGGACGGAGGGAAAGAGAGGAGGCGAGATTGGTCTTGAATTGTGACATTATGCTAAACGCTGTATTCTTTCGTTTTTTCTTTCGATGTGTTTGTATTTCCTATGCCCTTTTTTAAATCCACGCACACATGTGTATGTTTGTGTTCGTGTGAAAAATTACACATAAATACACACGTCATCGTTTGCTTCAATGTAATTTAAATTCATAAGCGAATCTAATGTATTCGTAATAATAAGGTGAAGGATACAATTAACTGTAATGATTCTTTCATAAAACTAAATAAACCGTTTCATATTCAGTTAATGAAAAGGAATTAACGAAAACGCTATCAATAGGATTTTGATTTTTCTTTCCGAATACTCAAATAACGTCGAAAATACATTCACTCACGTATTTTTTTCTCTCAATTTGATAAGCCCGCATATTTGTCACTGGGATACGTAATTGTGTCTATTTTCGCGGTTCAATTATCCCGCACATTTCTTATCCAATTTCGTCAGGAATGAATCAAACAATCCGAAGTGTTGATCACAATTAGCAACCGTGACAGTAAATGCCGCGGAGAACGCGAAATAAAAATACAAGAGTCCGAAAAACTTATTCACATTAAAAGTATAATTCGACAATTTAAAAATGAAAAAATAAATAAAAATTATATGGGGTCGATCTATAGGACAGCAAAAAACTTAAATGATACATTCGGATTCTTAATTCCGTCTTGTTTGTAGGAATGATGACGAAAACAAGTGATCAAATGAAAACAAGTGATATCGTCAGCGATCGTTCGATCATTATCAATCGATGAATTTTGTTGTCTGGGAGAGTCTGAGTCTAGAAAAGCCTCCAGACTTCAATCTGTGCTTTACAGAAAGGCAATCTGGAATGCGCGAATGTACATATAATACACATATATATTAAATTTTTTACATCTGGGCATCGTCGAGAATATCAAAGTGGAGGATATGAGAGGAAAGATCGATAATGCCGAGTTAAGATCAGGATTTCAGACGCACGGTGGTCTCGTTTCTTTCGATTTCGACACGAAAAATAACACAAACAGACTCATATATATAAATATATATTTGTCATGATTCCGGTATGAAATGTATGGAGGCAAAAATATTGAAGGAGAGAGATGCCAAGGCCATGGATCGACAAACAAGTTGGTCAGTCTGGATGCATGTTCGTCTGCAGGGGACTCGAGTCTCTACGTAAATGCATTCAACATACTCGCATGTATATGTATCTGCAAATAAATCAATGCATACAAGTTCACGTTCGTAAATGGCTTGGTGTTTCACAAATGTACGTGTGTGAGTATTTTGTTGGCTATTTTGTGTTACTACTGTATTTGTTTCTCCCAAGTGTGAGAATGTCCCAAAGTTATTTTACACCCGAGACTCTGAAACTCTGTTTTGTGAACGTATGGGTGAGTGAGAAAGAGAGAAACAGAGGGAAAGAGAGTTTGTGCGACTTTCTGTACCGTAAAGGTTAAGGTCTGTGTTGGAGTTCGATAGCCGATAGAGGCGTATTCTTGGCTCCAGAGAAGTCAATCTCAAAACCGTTTGATCGCTGATCCGATACATTAATTCGCTCCTTTCGATATAACGAAACATATACACATGTATTTTTTTTATACGTTTTGATGTTTGAATTTATTCAAATATCCATTTTGGCGTGGCTGAAATTATCATTTTTAATTCATTCTTCGTGAAGGAACCGAGTTTGTGAACTGAACCAGCTGGTGGCCTTAAAAAGATACCATTTTTGATTATTTCTTCTTCTCCGTGGCAAACATTCCGAGGAATAGATTCGAACGCGGCTGTTGTATCGGTTGCCTAGATTTTTCTCAGTGGTTAAGTATGCTAATGATTTTCTGTGACAATTTGAGGTTATCGGAATTTTTTTATTCATCACGAAATCCACAGTAATATATCTTGCTTTAATGATTTTTCAAACTAACGGGTATTGATTTGGCGAGTGAGAGACTCTACTGACCGAGGATCAATCTGTCAACAAGAGACATCGAAAAACGTCAGAAAAATAAAGAGAATGGTTTGTTTGTTTGCGCGTTAAGAGCGCGTGGAATAATCGCGAAATCCGCGATTGGTACATACGCGATGTCCTTGCATCGAGATACCTCAATGCATCGTTGGCACTTCTAACGTTGCAATTACACGCTCACGCTAGATATGACATTGCATTTTGCTGTTAAAGACGAAAAGAGATGTTGAGAACTTTCTGCACGAATACAGAACAAAATTGTCAAATTTCCTGTGGATTTTATACAATTTTGAAACGTGATTCAATTAATTATTGGGAGAGAGTTTTGAAAAGAAAAACAGGCCAAAAAAATTGATATTTTTGAGAATTTTTTCAAGTAAGTCATTGTACTTAATGGTTTCATTGTTTCTTGGTCCGATAAGAACTCACGTTAAGCGAAAAAATCCCTTAACTATCATCAAAATATCATGGGAAACTTAATTTTGGATACTATGAATTTCGGAAAATGGAAGTTGTTTGGATCCGGATTATAAGTGATTAGCGATACCAGAAAAATTAAAATAGAATGAATCTGAGTACGAATATTTATAATGCAGCTGGATTTTCTGTCCTCATTCCGAACAATGTTTGTATATTCAAGAAAATCTACAAATGTAATACAGTAATTGTGAAGTGTTGGTTATTATCATATAGTGTCAATGAAAATATGTCGAGTGTAAGTCTAAAACACCTCTCACTCGACGACGTTGTTAATCGAAGGTGCACGGGGTGAGAAATTAAAGATCGTACGATATACAGGCCGTGTCCCAATTTCAGTCGATGATAACGGTCAGGTATACGAGCGAGGGTGGCAGAATGTAGAAAGGAAAAGCTCGGCTCGCAACTCAGCTAATCATTGAGGTTATATCTATATACGTTTATGTACTTGACAGGGTACGTATAATAGTTTATATAATAGATTACGTACGCTACTGTCCGAGCTAATCGCTACACGCTGGAGATAAATTACCACCCGCGAGATCTATCAACGTTTTATCACCTTGATTAATTAATACGCTGGCGAGCATTGCACTATTAGCGCAGAGTATAGACAGCAGCAGGATATATAATTCGTCTGTATCAAGATCGGTATGATTTCATGGGCGATGCGCTCCACTGGCATAAATCGTCTAATGATCTCTCGGTGCATGTGTATGCAACTTACTTTGCGAACGCCAAACCAACACTCCTCGCACTCCAATCACTCATTTTCTTTCTTTCTCTTTCTCCCTCACACTCTCGTTCTCCTAACTCTAGAAGCTCGTCTTCGCGCCTTCAAATTAAATTGTGCATCACGTTCGACTATTTATAGCAATAGATCGTCATCGTCTTGAGAAAATAAATGTCATCCTACACTTTATACTTTCTGTCTATAATTTGAAAATTATATGGGAACGTCTGCAAAGGAAATTTCAATTTCAATAATAATGTTTGAATAAAAACTTGATTTCCAATTCAATACACAACATTAAATAAATATGTTATCATAAAAATAGACCAAAGTCATTCAGAACATCTTCGAAGTCATGCTGTGATCGGAAAATTGAAAAACTGTCGAAATGGATCATCGAACTGGTTTGAGCAGAAACATTTTTCTTTCGAGTTCATATATTACTCTGGCAAAGAAATATATTTTATGAACTTTGTATCAACCAGGTGCTTTCGGCAGACTTGGGCAATATTCAAATGTGCAATTAGCTAGAAAATGCAATTCATTGTCTCCACAGAATTTGGGACGAGACATTGCAACATAGTGTTTTCATCACTGGGGTTAAATTTACGAGCATCAACTGTTGGCCATGCAGAGGGGGTCAAACTTTCAAACGCGTTTTTTGAATATCAACGTGAGTTTTTTGCAAGCACGATGTGCTTGGCTAGGTTTGAAAAATGATCATCCGATTAAAATTGCTTTAAAAAATGTATCGAAATACATGACTATGCCCACTGAATGGTTGAAAAAATAGCTCAGCTTCATCACCCGAATCTCTAGGATCCCATCCATATGGCGTGGTATTTGCTTCGATATTCAATGCGATTCACCCTAAATGTCGAAGCGGGCGAAGGGGACTCTGCCGATGACGTGGCCAGATTTACCCTTAAAAAACGCAACCCCCAGAGTTTTGGTTCCCTGACGACGGTCTATGGGGCGATGGGAGAGGGACCTCGGATCAAAGTGCCATCAGACACTCGGTCAATTTTTCCTTCACGATTGTACTCTGAGCGAAGTACTGGTATCAAGTTCGAATCGTCATCAAACTTTTGGGTCGGTCTGAACATTCTGTCGGTTCAGATATGCAAGTGAAGTTGTGGAATCAACAGAATTCTTGTAATTACTTTTGTCTTTTTATTAATCGTGCATTAATGTTTCACACAAATCGACAGTCTCCCTGGATGGCTTGATATTTTTTCTTCTTTCTATTCAGATCGTTCTTCAGTTGGGATTCAAAAGTCATGATTGTTTGATGTTGTTTCACCTCGTAAGAATTTCAGCTTCATAAAACGTGGGTTCAGAGGCACGTAATAATTTGAATATACGATCGCAGGATGATGAGATTCTTTGGAAAAGATCTTTTACATTGGTAACTTCGATCCACATGCCATTAACATACAGGGTGATGGAGTAGGGGCACTGAATACTCAATTCCTCTTTCAGGATTCCTAGAGGTCTTGAAAAGGTTGGACGAGGGCATAGAAAAAAGCCTGACGAGTGCTCGTTCCAAACTCATGTAGCATTCGGTGTATAGTCAAAGAGGGTCTTCACGAAATTCCCCAGTTTTTCTAAGGGTTTGAATGTCGTCGCTAACCCAGTGGACCCTCGTACTCCACGTGGGCAACAGAACTGAAATTTCATTTTTCCAAGGGTGCAAGATATCGGATAAGCAATGTCAGCTGAGCGACGATACAAAAATACTAAAATGACATCCAATCAATATTTGCTCTGCAAGCTTATAGCGTTCGTTAAAGACATTTAATAACGCTTCTAAGGTTGTCCTATTGCATTAGCTAGTCAACGGACACCCTGTTATTGAAATAACCGTAATCGAGCCGTGTACGATGGACTTAGATATCAATTAAATAGTAATACAAAAGTAAATGGTTTGACAGGTGTGTGTTATAATCATAAAAGGAACTTTATTCACCATCGCAAGTTTTTCGGTGTCGATCTGATTTGATCCACATTGCCTAATCAATCTGAAAATCTACATCTGTTTATTTTATATTTTATTTTTCATTATGTTTTGATAAAGTTCTTTTTGGTCACGTGTAGTCCGAGAAAGATTTTCGCTAAAGTTAGAATGCACGGATTTGAACCAAGGGGATCGAAATTGACCTAGAAACACCATTCAAAAGGAACAGAGCCTGATAGTTGGCATATTTTTGAACCGGTTTAGTTGGATTTGAGGTTATGTTGGATTGTCACCATTGCTTGGTAAATCCTGTAGGAAAAGAAGTCTGATAAGACAACTGATTCGAAGATTTTAATGGTAAGAATTCAGTTGCCCACATTTTTCAAAGCAAATGAATGATATTTATCATTTTTTTGAAAATTAAACATTTTTGATTGAAAAAAAATTGATCATGGAAGTCACACATTCATGACTCGAATCTCCGATGCCGTGAGATTGAAATAAACCATGGGTTAAATTTCTAAAGTTTATCAATCATTTATTGCTCGAAAGTTTTGTGATCGTTATTTTCCACGCTGCAACTATAAAGTAAAAAACACCACATTTTTCTCTAATAATGGGGTTCGAGATCGAACAACTTTAAAGTAGATTCTTTCTCTCGACTCAAGGTTCTTTTCGTGAAGAATCCGGGGGCGGATAATCGGATGATCGGGGAATACAAAATGATGCATGATTTTTTTCTCTCCCTCTCTCTGTTCCTCTGGCTCTGCATTTCTCAAGATCCTGCGGCCAACTATCGCCCACGGGGCTGCAGCCATGTATCATTGTACATTATATACACCGCAGTAGATGGCGATTGCGTTGTTTTTTTAAATGCAATATCAATATAAGTGAACATGCATGTACATTTATATAAACGTAAAACGGTGTACATAAATATATTTCTACGTTTATACAGGTGTGTATATATCTGAGGCTGAGTCGAAGATTGAGCACGCGAAGTGACATGGTTGGCGGTTTGGTATTTAGGAAAGGCCAACGCCGACCAATGTCACAACCTGTTTGAAAGGCGCTAGAACCTCCACAAGGCACCTCCAGCCGTAACTTGACTTTTGTTACTGCTACTGGTGCTTCTGATACTTCAGGAGACGTTGCGACAGTATCTTTAGAGCGATCTCGCGTCAATTTGATCGCTTTTCTTGGGCATCGTTACTGGAGAATTATATAGTCCGAGAGACTCCGTTTCGCGGATGTCCTCTTTCCTTCATCTAGGAATTCAAATGTACAGTTATAGAGAGTTGATCTTAGTCGAGACAAACTTAACCATCTCCCTTAACGTCGTTATTCTATGAGTCAATGTAGGGCACGAAGAGCCAGCCAGCCACGAGAGCACATATTCCCGAATGTCTTCTAATTTAGTGAAATCTCTTGCGTGGAATTTGCTAAGTTTTCAGGTGATCTTACATGTAGACTTCGTTCGAATGTTCTGAGACCAGGAAACAGCAAGTTCTTGGGACACGTAAGAGAGGTTGATAACTGGAGGGAACTTTAATACTGTTCCGATGTTTCCGTTGATATTTAACGATGGCAAAGCACCGTTAGGAAAGGATGAGTAAATTGGGATTACATAGCATTATTATATGAGCTATAAGGAAGGAAATCTTTGGTAAAGAACCCGAGGGTCGTTCGCCGAATAAGGGTTGTATACAGACACGAGTATCTATATTATAACACGCTGAAGATTCTATATCTGTTGAGTTCTCACTGTCCCTTAAGACCTGGTTCTAGGTATACACAAAATGCATTCGTATCAGGTACGTCGGTAAGCAGAGACAGTTAACCGCATTTTCCCATGACCGTGAAATCTTACAACCCCTTCGCTGCGAGGTAGGAACTTTGCCTTTCGCTTTGAAGAGTAGACAATCCTATGTGATTTCGAGGCAAACTGAACGACGAAACAAAACGACGAAAAACGGGTAGTTTTTGGGCAAACCAGTTAAACCGGTTATTCCGCCTATCATCAGGATCGTATACCCATTGAAACGATCGTGTCTCTTTCTTCACCTTCGGAGAAAAGATAAAAGCAGCGCAGCCCTCGGGGCTAACCCTAAACATGAATGATAACTTTTGTCTTTACCGTCACAGGTCAACTCTCTCGGAAACATTAAACGCTGTTATTTCTATTTGGTAGGCAACTGGGTTAGTTGCAGTGGAATATCATTGTTGCGTTGTTGCAAGAAAGACCAAGAGTTTTAATAAATCAATTATAACTTGACGTAAGGCTGAACAATCGATTCGATACGGCATATTTTTGTTCGACGCAACATATTTTTCGTAATTACACTTTCCCCAACGGAAATTTACAATTTTATGTTAAATGTATATTTTATTTCTTCAGCACACAAATCACTTTTCATTGCTCTCGCCACGTCATCGCGCCAACAATTACACTATCCACGTATAATGATATCGGAGTTCAAGCGCATTGCGAAAATATATATATTATTCGCGAGTAAAACTAGAACGAGAACGTGGGTATAGTGTAACGAGAGATCTCGAGCAAGAGGAGGTTTACATAGTCCACTTGTTTTTCACTCATTTGCCACGTGCTGCCGACCCCGTGCATATAATATCCTTGCTGCTGCGTTCGCTACTCTCTGTGATTGCACGAATAGCGTTGACGTTTGCACGGTGACTGGGTGGTAAATGTGTATGTTTGTGCTTCTGTACGTTACGTTCTTGGCTCATATTATTCGTGCGCCTTCTTTCGGGTGATATAATCTGCCATTGCAATGAGAGGCACGGGAAAATTGCATCGAAGCTAATAATAATATTTCCAACTATATTTCTACGTTTTCTAGTTCCGTTTTTCTTGGAAACTCAAAAAGTTCTTCTAGAAGATCCAATCCCACTTTTCTCCTTAACGCACTCTTCCCTGGATAAATGTGTAAAAGGCTTTGCTTCATTTAAACCCTGCTGCAACATCTAACAGCAGGAAGCTAACTGGAGGGAGGCTACATTATTGACGAAGCCTCAGCAAAGCGAGTGAACTCTGGGCTTCGTTTGCCAATGGTGACGTAGTGTGACGGTGCACACGCTCAAAGTTCGTTACGTGGATGTGGGTTCGTTAGACTTTTATAACGAAGCAGTTGCCTGAGGGTGGCTCATCACTGACTGGCCGAAAGGGAAAACGTGGAGAAAGGGTGTTAGGGCGGTCCGTTTAAGGAATGGTTTGACCATCCTGCTGAATAGGGTTCGAGGGATCGCGGCCAGCGTACCAATAAACTTCGGAACGACCGACCACGATGTTGAATGTCTGGTCAGTGATAAATAGGGGCTCTCAAATTTGTCTACGTAGAAACAGAATCTTATATTATGTGGTTCGCTGTAACTCAGAATACGAAAACAATTTGAACCGACCGTCGAACAGCGGAACGTGGGCAGACCTGGAGGTATTCAGAAAAAAATTGTGTAAATGTTGGAGGCTAACTTCTACTGAAGACCGAACTGACAGTCAAAATCGTCAGCAAGATTTCAACAAAACTTTGCAACTGTTTCGTTAGCCACTGCTTCGATATCTCGCTAGTACAATAGATCATCATTTTCAAGACACATCTGTGTTTCGAGAAAGTCGATTCCGATCAGAGGTCAATGAGGACATTTTGCCCCAATTTTACTCGCAGTTACGAAGAATGTCTTCTGAGTCTAATTCGAGGCGACATGGGATAAGATTTTCAGAAGGATCATAAACAGTTTCTTTCCTCTGAGAATGTCGCCTATAATGATCGGATTCTTGAGTTTATCCGATTGAAAGATCACAGAGAAGATTACAACGAAGCCGCGATGTGGCAGATACTCCTACTAGTCCCAAACGGTGAAAATACGAGAATGGCTGGTTGGATTTCTCTCGCGACTGTGAAAGAGTTGCCAAAACCGTTTGCTCAATAGACTCGTGCCATTTCGCATGGTTATTCGTCCAGCAATGGGTCCTACTGGATTGTATTTCATTGCTGCGTCGTTATTGTGTAGCATTTACTGATAAATTATTAGAATAATAACTTCCATACTCGATGGAGTTCGATAAGGACATTGGGGGCAGATGGAATCCTGGATCGGGAAACGTCTCAAGAGAGCTGGGTCGTTGGTTTAAAAAGTAGGTCGAAACCCAGACGACCGGATCCTCGATGAGCTGTTCCCGCTGCTGGTTTTTGACGAGTTTGCAGCACAAACGCACAAATATGAATCAACACACATAAACAAAGTCTTGGTTAGAACACACCAAGACAGCAGCGTTAGAAATCGTGAAAACGTTGCAACGCTCAGACTTGAGCAATAGTCGTAGAGATCGGGTCGCCGGTAGTTGCCATAGCGGCAGGGAAGGTTGATGTCGAACGAAAACGCAAACCTTGGTATTTCGCGACGGACGGATTACGTGAGAAACGGACCTCGGAACATGAAAGGCGAAGAACCGTTGAAAAACCCATTCGTCTCTGTGGTCGATAGTGCGCGGACTGTATATTTTCAGCATAAATTATGCAAACGGCGATGATGTCTAGTCTTCATTCTTTCAAATATTTAGCTCAGAACGTCAGTTTTCAAAATATTTCTCCGGGCCAATTACCGAATGTATGTATAAACAGATTACAAAAGTTAAAGGAAAAAACATTCAGTAAGCGATCGCGAATTTGATTGCAGTAAATAAAAAAGTCGAGACATTGCAGATTTCGTCTTGAGAACCAATTTGAAAGATTGAAAGATGATTTATATTGAACTTTGCCACTAATCAAGTGATTCAACTCTCGAGTAAACTTTCAAGAAATATAGGTCACGATCGTTTCCGAGTCAAAAATTCTGCAACACCTAGACCGAAATGAACGTCAAGTTACTTAGTAAATCAGGCTATGGGAACAGTTAAAAAAAGATGTTGCATAACGTGCAGGAGTAACTTACTACAAAGCGCGCAAGAGTGGCAATCTCTACATTATTCTAACGCCTGACTGTACTTTTTTGGGTAACTCTCCCAATGGCGAAATGTGGCTTAACCTTTTGTTCTTTTGTCACTGTTGGCGACACGAAACTTGTGCTTTCGGAACTTCTATCTACTCCCATCAAGGTCTCTTAGTATATCATCGTCATATGGCGTAACAGCTCCGAATAACAGTAGCAAACAAGCAATAGGTAAGTTACACATTTACGAGAGACCGACAAGTGGACGTAATCCACACTCCATAATAGGAGAGAGTCTGACCTTCGGTAAGGTGTGCGAGTTAAGGTGATTTCCATGCGATAATGCTTACATTTCCATCGCAGTTAGAACACAATCTTGTAACGTAATCCCCTCAAAATTGCTTTGTTTATTTAGCAAATGGATTTTCTCAACAAGCAGCAAATTCTTACGAAGATAAGAGTGAATTCTAGCTCGTCATGAATAAGTCTAGGGAATTGATTGGATTCCGAAGTAAAATCATGGAAATATAGTATCCATTCGTATATTTGTTCTCGTAAACGATATGCAGTCGTGTATTTATATTTTTTTCTAGATTCAACTGGAAATTCCTAATACTCGTTGATTACCCTGCGATCACTCAAGATCGGTACCTCTCTCTATTTTTCTTTGTTGCTCGTTATCTCTCCCTCTTGCGGCAAAGATTGCACGCGTACGTGGCTTCAACGAGAACTCGGCAGCGCGACGGGTTTCGCGTCGAAACCTTGTGAAAGTTACATCACCAAGGCTACTCGCAATCATTATACGCATTAGACGTCTCTCGCTCGTGTATTATTCTTAGGAACTACGCTCGTTGGCTTGCTGAGAGCTTCTAACCGAGGGCCTACAACGCTTTGCTAGTAAAATCACACACGCCGACTCAAACGGACATTGTGTGCTTTGGGCATGGATACACGGTTGACACTCTTACCAAGTTGCAATCCAAGCAACGAGCACGTTTATAACACAGCGTCAAAAACATGCAACGTTGTGTGCGTGTGTGCATGAGTATGTGGATATTTCAAATTCCAAGTGTGCCATCATTCAAACGAGCAGACTTATTCCCTTCCACTAGCCGTCAAAGCTGTTCTAGTTACCGTATAAACTCACAAACGTCCAGTCCAGTGGATAGTAATCTGAACTTCATAAACGCACTGGGATTACATTGGCGGCAATCGACTCTTTCAAAGTTTGCATCGGAGTCGTCGGGTTTTATGCCTCTTTTAACGCAGTCCACGACAACTTGGCGCTACGTACTCACACGGTATTAATATTATCATCGTTATTGTTCTCTTTACAATTTGCAAAACAAGCTACTGCAGTATGACATCGCGTGAACATCTACTTTTTTACGATCTCGCTAAATATTTTTGCACTAACTTAATTAAAGCAGTTGTTCCTGCGAAGGAAGACTGTAAAGCGGTCAATGAATCCACAAGCACAACTCTAGAATAGTTAAAACGCACGTATCGAGTTTATACCTACTGTTGTTGCTACTGCTGTTACGTTTACACTCGCAATTACATCTCGCATTGCAAACTGGAGAGAACGGACGGCTACGTTCGTGCCGCAGCTCGCCGAGCAGCCGAGAACGACTAACCCGGTTATTACAGAGCATCTAAGTGAGACGTACGATAAAAGCATGTGAGGATGTTACCAGTTGCAGATATGCATGTATACCGATGACTTCGAAACTAATGGACGTTTTCCGATGCTAATACAATAGGCGATGAGAATGTTCGAGCGAACGGGAAAGGCAGAAAGTCTGGTGGTGACTTTCAACGGGTACAAGGCGTGAAAGTGTCAACGACCAATGACTACTCCGAATAAATAGGATAGAGATTTAAACAATGATTTCAGGCTATTACTCAAATCCAAATGAATCACCGATCAGTTTCTAAATTTTACCAAGGTCAATTCTACAAGGTTGTGAATTACCTCAGCTGAAATGGCATTGGTAATTCCGTTTTTTTTTCACATTCTGAAAAAACTTAGAAGGTTGCTACTTGTAAGTATAGAAAGGAACTCTTTTGTCAGAAAAATAATGACGTCATTTTGATACACTTGCCTTCGCCTTTCGTTCGAGGGATCGTCAAGCAAACGACGAACTGGATCGAACATTTTATACATCAGTACTGCACCCAGGAAAAAAAACTTAATTTAAATAGCATCTACTTAAATGAAATACATTTTTTCCTTTGTCTCAAAGTCGTACAGACGATCTATTCAATTTTAATCAAATATTTCGAATGAATATCGAATAAACAATAACGAACAAACGAATTCTAGTAGAAATAGAAAAAGATCTTTTTTTCTGGGTGCGATCTTTAGAGATAAAATCGAACCTAGTTTGACTAGGAGACCTGCCTGCCTGACAGCATCTTTCTCTTTTTTTCCCTACGGTTCGGGTTCGTCTTCCTCTGACATCTTCAACTTGGTTGAACATAAAGATTTGCAAGCGGAAAGGATCAAAATAGCAGAAGGGACTCTAGTGTAGAGCTGAGCATAAAGTAAAGATCTATATATCTATACAAGTAGCGATGGAAATAGATGGAGGGAATCCGTAAGCTATTCGTGTCGATCCAAGCGTCGATAGCTAGTCTGAGAGAGTTGGTCACGGACCGGAAACTCTTTGCTCCGAGATCTTGGCACTTTGCTGCCGGAGAGCAATACGACACACACACACACACACACACACATCTGCATATATATATTCTTACAACTCTTACCACATTAGCGCGCCTCTCACCCGCGAGATCGATCTATCGATCTTTCTGCTTCTACTCTATGTATCGCTAGTGCCCATGCCCACGATCAAGCTCAAGGACGCAACTCGAGCTCTTGCGGAATCCCACGTTGACCTCGATATATCTTCATAGGCGCGAGTAGGTCTTTGCGGCTTTCGCTTTATTCTTGTCTTTTGGTCTTTCATTCCTCACTTCTCCTTTCTTATTTATTCTCTTCCTCCCTCCTCTCGTCCTATTCACAATGAAACTATCCTAATTCCAAATATTTTTTCCACCCATTAACTATTTGGTCGATCAAAGATTTTGAGTTACATCGATCATTATTACAAAGAAGTGAACCTTTGATAATTCACGTATGAAAATACGCTACATATATTTTGAGGTCTGACAGAGAATGAAGGTGAAGATCTTGGTTGAACGAAAGATTAATCGCTACAGTAAGGTCGTTGGATACTTAACCCACCTAGGAAGTTTTTCTGCTCCTGTAGCATAGAATCGGGAAGCACTACCATTAGAAATTCTATGAATACTTGAGTTAATTCACACCCTCGCGTTTATTCGAATGTACGTGGCAACTCGAGAGTTTTAAACAAAGAACAACCAAAGTTTTAAGATCTCTTGATTTGTTAAAAATAATTAATCAAATTTGTTGAAAATGTCTGGCTGCTATAAAAGAGACTTTTTATGATACGGTGAGTCAGCCTTCCAGAAGGTTATGTAAACAGCCAGTACCAGAAGAGTCAATATTGAAAATTTATCGAATGGTATTCACGACTGTTTGACTTGACAAGCTCTGTCTTTCATGAACTTTAACGTGTATATCATCATTATTTATTTTATGGTTTTTTTAATCGCGTAGGTTTTGGACACATCATAGATTTCGGCCAATAAAGTTAAACGCCGCGATTCCAGTCAATTGGATTCCCAGGAATGGTGTTTTTGGGTAGAAATGGAGTATTTCTGCTTGAACTTTTATTGATTGAGGTTTTTCTTCATACAAAGTCCCCCCGGAATATATCAATCGAAACTGCCCATTGAACTGGGTGCCAATTACTGCCCAATCTGTCATGAAAGATCGGCAATGAATGAGAGAGCGTGTGGCGAATGCATTAAAAGACCTGACAGCTCTGGCGTGTGGGAAATCTTTGCGGAGCGTACGACTTACAACGGTTTCATTCTAAACGATAGAAGTTCCTCACAATCCCGCGAGGTATGTACGCAAGATCTGTCTTGAAATATGACAGAAAAGAAGGGGACGAAGGATAGAGAGAGAGAGACGGGTAAAGGATAACAACAGTATGGCGGTTGCGGGTGATGGAGGCGCAATGCACGGTGGGGGAATTTAGTCGAACCCACTGCTTTATGTATTATTCATACCTGAGGCACCTTCCTCCGTATTTTCGTGTTTAAATATTTAAATACCTTCTTCTCATCCTGCTATTTCTCTTTGGCTTCGTTTTTACCTTAGTATTTCCAGTTACGAGTGATATACCAAAGTGCGGAATTGAGGTGTGCGCTATATCTCGAGTCACTTAAATATTCCATCGTTATTTTTCGGCTCGTTTGGCTTGAGATGCGAATTTTGAGACGAATGTGCAACTCATCTGGCTCTGCGCTGAGTGGGACGAGTATGAGTTTGCGTTTCGCAGTTTCGGCTGACTTATATATACATAGATGTTTAGTCTTGCTAGTTTGCGAAGAGTGAAGCAGTAGCCAAGTCAACGAACACGAGATCCATATATTTCTATACAGTACGACTCGAGGGCTTTCAACGAGATCCATCTCTTCCTATCTCTCTTCCAACTGCGGAATACCATATCTGTAGGGTAGGAAAAACGCACAGAAAACCGAGGGAGAGCGTGGAATATGTACGGAGGGCTCTTCACCGAGGGGATAAAACCAGGAGCAGTTCCTAGAGGGTTCTCTAATGGAAGGGCCGGACCGACTCGGATGGGAAAACCAAGACCGAAGTGAGCGAGCCTAAGTACGACATTACTTTGGTTATATTCACCGTGTCGGACTGTCATGAGAATTGCGTTTAAGTTGCCGCAACAGTCGGTCATGACACTGTTTTACTAGTTCCTCGACCCACAATTCTTCCATGACACATACACGAATATCACGTCGAAGAAAATTGTAATTGCAACTCAATTTGGCGTCCGAATACGATTGGAAAGAACAATCCGTTTTCTGCGCAATACACTGCGTAGGATGTCGGAAAAAAATTAACCTCCACGACGTTGTATCCTTACAAGGAGAGCTATTCGATGAAAGATAAAGACCTTAGAAAAAACGCTTGTGAAGCCACGTGTGAATGATTCAGAGAATCAGTTTCTCGCTGTAGGAATAGAAAGATTAAAGAGATGGAGAATAGGAGAGTGGCCAAGTGTTCACTTTGCTCTCACTTGATTGAGTGCATTATTATTAAATCTGCGTCACGGTATTACACACAGGTCTTTGGAACTCACGCGGTGGGCATAGCCGACTAACGAAAGTCATTTTTCACTTGAGTAGCGACCGCTATGTGCGTGACGATTAATCCAACTCGTTGCAGACCATCCTGGATTCGGTTTTTGTTTCAGAACTTTAGTTTCAGGAATTATAAAAAAATTCTAGTTCGACAAAAGGTTGATACCGAAGTACGTTTGAAATCGACGGTTGGAGTGTCAGTACGAAATACGTTTTCATCATTCAGGGTTCCTTCTCATCGCAGCTTCCAAAAACCTAAAGTTCCCGATGTTTTGATCGCCCTAACTGTGCCAAAAATTGAGGGATCATGACCTTGCAAAAGGTTCCCAAAACTATTTTAATGAACTCGTGAAGTAACCTTGAGAATATTCTATGAACCCAAATACTTTCGATTGAGAGAACCCAATCAAACCATCAAAAGGTGGAAAATCAATTATGTCTCAATGAACATCGAGTTCTACCCGAAAACACAAGTATCTGAAGTAAAGCGGTAGCCCATTCAGAGGAAGTGTCGAATGGTGACTATACTAGACGAAAATAACAAGAGTTTCGATTTTCCGTAGTTCTGAGACACATGTACAAGCTCGTCATTTATATCCAGTGTATAAAAATTGTTCCAAATCCGTCGTATTTGAGTAATGCAAGAGTACAGAAGTGCTCGTGGTCCCTTTTCTTTTCACTGCTTGGCGTCGAGCGACTGCCATGTCTGTTGATACATGTGGATAGGTAAGATCAAGTACAGAGACGCCGCAAGAAGGCCATGGATGGAGGATTACGCAGGGAGAGCTAAAGAGTGCGCTGGTCGGAACTCTCAGGAGATAACCTGCCGCTTTCAATTAGCACAACTACGAACGCTCCGCTAATTTATGCCGATAAATTTACTCGTGCCCCCGCGCGAACGAACGAGCAAACGACCAGCGCGTTGTGTATCTCAGTACTGCAGCTGTAGCCGGTATACCCTCTCTTGGCTCGTTAACGATTTACTACTACTGCTATTACCAACTCTACGATATGTTGGCGTCGCTGTTGTTGCATTACGTGTTGCTGCACACAAAGGCCTCGAATAAAGTGGCTTTTGCTTGTACTATACGTAAGAGCGAGAAGAAGAGAGAGTGAGAGAGAGAGAGAGAGAGAGAAAGAGAAGAGATATATATCACAAGAGATATAATCATTACGCCAGTGTGTACAGCCATTCTTCCTCATTTGGAAACTGTTTGTACTTGACACGGGCGTATTGACATTAGAAAATAATGATTTTAACGAGCTTTTTCAACGGGGACGGACCCAATTCATTTTCAAGTGCTACATCAAAGTTGTGTACAACTTGTTGTTGTTGCACTAAATGCTGTAACAAGATACCACGTTGGATGTTAAATAATGGTGTTAAATCATCGGTGAAAAGTGTCGGAGTAGCTCTATAATCGTTCCATGTGGTTACTTTTCAAACTTCTACTTTGCAGAAGTTATAACTTCGGATGTTTTAGATAAAGACCCCAAAAAGATATGAAATTTTTCTAGCTGAAATCCAGCAAAGAAAATGTGAACAATGCTTCGTAAATGCCATCGCATTGAAGAGCTGCAAACTTCCGATTCGTGTTGTTCGTCTTATGGGTCGATCCCAGGACTTCGAATAGAGAAGATTAAGCAGGGTATTGATGTTAAATAACTAAAGAGAGAGAGAGAGAGAGAGAGAGCGCTGGTTGGAAAATTCGCGAACAAAAGAGCCGCTGGGAGTGTATGGGAGGCTGCAAAGGGAAAGGAGAGAACGTGCCTGCCGATTTCTCGGACGTTCGTTTAGGAATAAAACTTGGACAAAAGCAGTGGGTGGGCGGAGGAAAGAAGGCGAAGGACTTTTGTGGTTCGATATTCACCAGCCTTGCTCCAATCTCTTCGTATCCTTTTCTGGCTTTCGTTATCCACAAGATTTTTCCAGTTGCTATCACGTTTGGATGCATTTGCTTGTACATTCCTGTGGCACGGTCGTACAGCACAAGAGGATTACACAAAATGTAATGCTGGTTGAAGGTACTCTAAAAATAAATATAGGTAAAAGAGGCAAATTGCGAGGCATTCCCCTCCTCAACTATGTACAGTATACATTTTGAGGTTGGATACGCAAACTCGTGCATGTAGTTTTTGTATCCTTGTTAAGACAGAGACGAGGAGAGCTCGAGAGAGAAAAGGCGAGAGAGCCAATGGCGTTTCCCTGAATGAGACTGAATAAGTGAATGCAGCTCTCGTGTTCACCATGTTGAAAAGGAAGTTCCAGTTAAATGAGCTTTAAAAAGATGCAAAAAAAAGAGAAGCAAACAAAAATAAACCTGTAACGAACGGACCCCTTGGCTGGAACCAGACGAGGATTTGAAAAAGGAGAATTCGTACAAATACCCTCGCAGTGAAAAAAAGAGACCTGTGATAACCGAGCTGAAAAGAATGAACGATTGACTGTATATATCATGACGGATGCCCAGCGTCGATGTGGTGGAGCTCCAAAAATATTTGCAGCAATGAAATTGTGCGTATATATATATACATACATGTATATTTCGATGGGAATGTGTGGATTATAGTGGCAGTGTGAACTGTCGGTTCGGTTTCATGCCACTCGTTGATGTGTCGAGCTCGCGGATACGTGCCTCCCAGAATATAATACCCCATCATATGGACTCGCCAATATCATACGCAATATTCGAGAATTCATGAGTGGTATAGAAATTTGTTATAGATATAGTCGAAAAAATTCCGTACTTCATAATGCCATATTTGCTACGCTTGAAAATTTCCTTGCCTACTCACGGTTTCTGTACGTATATATATATATATGCATACATACACATCATGTCATTGCCACGTGAAAGCACACGCATATGCGAATATATTGTTCATCCGACTGCATCATTTTTGACTCTTGCATTTTTTGCACCGATCGGCTTCACGATGGATTACTATGCATGGAGTGAACAAGCTCATCACTTTTTATCTCGCGCACTCACTCTCCAAATATTCTATTCCGATGAAACAATGGGCGAGGCATGATATCGACGGCAATCTGACTATCATTGATAAAATCGTGTTTCATTGGTGAATTTCAACAGAAACCTGGAGGCAAGCTAGATTTTTGCCCAGGAAAATTTACATCACAATTCGCCTTTAATTCATGAACTGTGATGAAATGAATGGAGAAAATTCACGCTCTAGAGCTTTGTTTTTGGATGGCGCTGCAGTAACTCTCATCATGACAGCCGATATTCGCAAATTCATTCAAACATCCTAAAAATTCTCACGTTCTCAAGTAGGGCGCCATCATCTGCGGTCTTTGCGTCTCTCCGAGCATGTAATGAGGCGAAATGACAACGGAGAAACTATTGAAATATTAGAAATATAGTTCGTAGAGAATGCGAATGATACAGAAGTATGAACGATGAAGGAAAATCGAACATACGTCCTATGGCCACGCTCGACATACTCCAGTTGGGAAAAATCAATGAATGACTCCATTGTGAAAGCTGCCTCTCTAGGGGTGCGATGAGCCGCCTAAAGGTCATCGACACCGTGGGGATGAGGATGCAGAAAAGAGAGCATGCACACATGACCCCCCCCCACCTCACCCTCTACCTCGCCGAGCCTTGCACTATATACTTCGCATCCTGTACTTTCACTGACCGCCGGCTGAACATACGGGGTCTTGTTTCATGGAGAATGACACCGAGCTGTGGCTCTCGATTTCTCTCTACCTCTCCTTTTCCGTATTTCTATATACAAGCATGTGTACACGTGAATATGAATTGTACATATAGAAGATCCGTCAGTAGTGTACGCCTTTTCCCTTTCATCGGGTCATTCTATCGACCAGCATGCGACCATCGACAATGTGACACTACTGAACTAAATATTGGGAAACAAAAAATACCTGTTTTTCTTTCTCGCATATTTCCGCATGTGCATTATAAAATTTGGAACATCTAAAGGGGAATAAAAACAAGCTTTCCTCACATTTGAATAGTAGAGCCCTAACCTTTTCGCCAGCTTACGAGATGTCCCTCGGTAAAATGGTAATGCGAAAAGTAGCCAAGACTTTTCCTTTTGTCCGATTGACCCGAATGTCCTTTGCTCTGGGGATATTTTTTTCAAAGTATTCGTCCGGATTGGCAAACAGGAGTATATCTTTGGTGAAGCCATTACCAAAGTGGTAGCCTAGAGACGAATAGAGAACAAATGGGACCACTCAAATTTTCTGGGAGAAACTTCTCTTTGCCAATGCCCTGGTCGTACTGAGATCAAACACGCAAATATCATGGTCATGTTGCGCGTGCAAAAAAAAGAATGGAGCATAGGTCCGTCGAAAAATACGAAAGAATGAGGCGTAAAGAGAAAAGATCCTTTGGAGGGATGGCGTAGGAAAATTTCTAAGAGAGGTTAAGTTCATCGTCGTCATGCTGTCTCGACGAGTCCCCGAAGTAAAAGATAGACACAGGGGATGTTAAGTTGGACCGACAGTAAAACTGTGACTCCAATGACCCAGGGGACACATCCCCCAGTAGAAGAAACTTTTTCTACTTCTTTCATGATGAGGGACCGTGGTGATTCTGGCGTTTCGTACATGGATATTTCCACGTTGGCGTCAGCGATAAAACATAGAGAAATAGAGATGGGTAGAGAGAGATAGCAATAGATGGTTTCTCTTTAGGATCAGTGAGGGTTAGGTTAGGCGAGATCAGGATGGTTCTAGGGTTCTGTGCCAGTCACTAGGGGATGTGCCCCTTGATCCAACACAGGCAAACTCAGAATCTCACTATTCCCTTTCCATTGCTCCAAGCCTGCCAGTTGCCTCCGCCTATGTGTACATCCTCCAGTTCTGCAATTCCGTCTCTCTCTTCCACAATGTCCCTTGATATTGCGTTCACCAACCTCCATCCTTCTCCCTCCCTCTATCTTTTTCCCTTCGGACACTACCCCGGTCTATACATCTCGCCTTCTCTTTTAGCGTACCCTGGTATATATCTCTCTGCTTTTACTGCTCGAAAGCTCCGCACCCCCATGAGGGATCAATACCAACCAGCGGTTATCGTACCGATACTGTGCAGCACACCACTCGTCGCTTCCTCTTGGATCTTCTCTCTCCTTCGCTTCCCACCCTCTCCCTCGCGCTCTTACTTTCTGGTTCGGTTAGTATAAGCTCCGACAGAGAGAATCCACGATCCATGCGTACGTACAACGAATAACAATAATGCTACAGCGCTGTAGCCGCTTTCGATAGAGGAAGAAGAATTGAACGAGACGGATGTAGAGAGGGGAAGAGAAAAAAGAAAGAAGTATATAGGGTGGAAGAGCGATGGAGAATCTTGCTGGTGATGCCGTGGAATAACGAGGAGACCGAAAAAGTATATCTCGAATGGCAATTAGGTACGAGCTTTCTCGTCTCTTTTTACGCTTATTCGTTTCACCGATCACCCTCTATCATTCACCATCACCTTTTCTCTCTTTCTCGTGTTCGATGTCTGCATAGGCGCGGATAGGGTTGGGCTTTCGCGTTCGGCATTCGTACCCCCAACGAGGATAGACGCGAAAGGTATATCCATACATAATACCAATGTACACTACGATGAATACATATACAGCGTGTGGTTTCAACACGCTGTAGAGGCGAGGGTGAATCGCGACGGCCAAGCCCTCTTTCTCTTCCCCTCTCTCTCACTCTCGCTATTGCACATCCGAATGGATATTGTGCACGAGAGGGATGTGTATGCGTCGAACCCGCCGAGAGTGCTTCGAAATCTGTCAAATCAATGGCAGTTGCGCCCTCTCGGCTCACTCTGTATGTATGTAGACACACACACCCACACGCAAATATACACATAGTTATTTGGGATGCACAGCCTTGTCTTGCCAGCCTTCGCATTCATCCACCGACAGACATACACTCACGTCCACCCCCATAACCAATACGCGGATGTATACGTGTAAATATACTAGTACAAATATTGAGGACCTCTTTTGGCGAGTTTCAACGAGGATTATTTTCGGAATGAAAAATTAATCGAGACTACGGGTGCGCCTGAAATACGCGTATATACAATGGTCATAACTCCCGTCAGACCTCTTCCGTCCGAACTCTCCGAACCTCGCGATAGAACGTACATGTGGCCTTTGTGACACTACGTAAAATGTCACTGTGTCTAAAACTTTGTACAAAATGTACTGAACTTGAGTTTTTAGCTAAAAATTCAAGTCCATTGTTTGTTATTGGTTTTGTTTTTTGTTTCTTTTTGTTAGGACTATTATTCAAGGTGGCTTTCAATTTTGATTACACCTCTTTTGGTTTATCAAAGTCCACCATTAAGAGTCCGCAAAGCGGTGTATTAAACTGGGCGATCAAAAAATGTCCGGGGGAAGATCTTCATGAATTTCAACTAAAGCTATTACTGCGAGATAACGACTTATTCTTGTTGACCCCGCTGTAAAAGCTTGTGCATCCGACCCGGAGAGCAAACTCAGGAGCATAGTAAAGTACATACAGAAAGCGAGAGGTCGGCGTTCTCGATGGAGAAAACGCTCCCTCAGTTCTTTCATTTTTTTCCTTTCAAAACAGCCCAGAGTGTGGGTGCCAAAAGTTTGTTTGAAATTTGTAATTTTCAGAACTGATCGCAGCTCTTTGGATTGAACCTCTCGTGCCGCAAAGTTTGAAGATCATTTTCAACTCGAATACACCAGGCTTGTATGGGAACGTGAACAGGTTCATTTATTAGACAAGCAGAATAATTCACCGATTGGCTAAAGTGTATTGGGATCGAGGTCGGATCGATCCTGTGAAGTAAGGAATGCTGCACGGAATAAAGGGCTGATGCTACGTTGAAGAAATATTATCAAATAAAACAGATCGATCCTCGTTGATCTGACTCTCCCTTCAGTCATTCTCGCTATTCTAAATGGAACAAAGGCTGCGCCGGATGGATGCTGAACGTTTGGTAAATGAGAAATCTACAATTAAAAGTTACCCAATTCATTCTGAATTTCATTCTTTCATCAACTTACGAATATATATATATGTATAAACGTGTTATTTCAGCGCATCGATCAACCTAAGCATTGCCGGATGCTTCATGAGTCAGTCAGCAACGCAGGGAGAGTGTGTTGGGCATCAAGCAATTGCATGGAATTCAGTGAGGCGGAGGGAATGCCACTCTGGGCACAACACGGTTGTACATATTGCCGCGCAACACACATACACACAGTGTTCGATCAAATGTGAGGGGCAAAGCGAAGCTCCTCGTTCGATGCTGGCCATCACACAGCAGTACCACGCAGTGTTGACGAGAGAACACACGTGCACTGACCGAATATCCATGACGATCCATCAATAGTCTGGTAACTAACAGCTCGAATTTATACACTTATGTGCCAGCCTACATGGCCATATACAACGAGCACATGTACATAAGGGAGTAAGAACGAAAACGCATGACTGTGGACGTGTTTCACTCAGTCCAGCTAACGAGACACCATTCTCGATGTCGAGGCCCTCCGCATGTGCTTGCGAAGTGGCTTTTCGTATGCATCCTCTCGTACCCACACTCCGGAGCTTTCAAACCCTCGCTCTCTCTCTCTCCCGAAGCATTCTGTCCATCTCTCTCTACCTCTCTTTCCCCAGGAACACTGCGCTGATTCGCCAACATGCTTTTCCAGCTATGGCATGTCAAACTTAACAGAATCGATACCCTCAGGTCACCGTTGACGTGATACGGGGTTTCCAGAAGGGCAGGAAAAAAGAGAATGAAGATGAAATGGAAGCAGAGGAGAACATTTGCAAATCCTCAACGAAATACAGTATCAAACCCTTCAAATCTTTTTCAAAACAATTTCCAAACAACTGGTCCTTCTTTCCAATGATTTTCCTTCTACACACTTCGATTAACTTCCAGCTTCTAATGAAAATACGTCCTTGTTTTTCGAGGTTTTACTCCTGCACAGCGGTCAGAGTTCACAGATAATATACAGTGGATCTATGTTAAATCATGCTAAAGCTCGTGTATTCTCTGGCGCACATACAGTATGATTATACAGACGCGGGAGAGGATGTTCGGTCCATCCATTTTCATCCATTATCATGCGGATTCCTAGTACAACTGGGATATCTGACGCACGCATACCCATGTATCACGGGATTTCAGCGGTGTCATCAGTTTCCAATTGGGGTTAATATCCCATGATGCGCATATACACGCCAACATAGAGACGGAAAACGAGTGATGACGATAAGACAAAGCAAAAGTATACACTGTGTGTAAAATGAAAATAAATATGAGTTTAATCGATGAGTCGGTGGTAGGAAACTCGGAAACAAGAGCGCTTTACTTTGAATGAAATATACTATTGTCAAAAAAATTTTAATGATGGTTCTTCCAATGAAACGTGTGGACAGAAGAGATCTGGATGGTGTGAATATCCTGACTGCGAACCTATGTGAGCAGCCTGCTCCATTCGGCCGGAGAACAACGGAGCGAGGAATTCAGCGAGAACATCATCCTGATCGGGATGTACAATGTTCCTGCTCGAATTTTCGTCCACGAGGGAACAATATCGCGAAATGGCATAAAGGTATGGAGGAATAAAGGTGGAGAGGGTGTTATATCGCCATCGCCAATAAAACACTCCATACGCCGTAACGACGACGCGCCAAATATGGCGGAGAAGAGCTTGATGATGACATTCCATGGCGATACGATCCACCAGAGGTTCAACGACCACATTAAACCTTTGTACGGTATCCAGGCAATTTCTGAAAATACTATAATCCAGTTGGACGAGATATGAACACGAATATTTATGCTCTTTTCCAAAATTGATTTATAGCTTTCATTTTATTGATGCTCTTCTTGAATTCCCTTTACGATGCTTCGTGAGAACTAAGCTTGATGAGAACAGCGTACAAAGAATAATTAATTCCAAAAATGAAATAGAAAGTGGCATGAAATAGTCCAAAATGTAATAATTGATCGATCTGAGGTTGACTCATTCGTAGTTTCGTCAATGTTTCAAATTCCCCGATTGCCCTAATTTCAGTAAATCCAAAAATATATTGTGTGCAGCTAAAATCTAGCGTAATTTTTTATCTTCAGAGTAAACATTGCAATATATCAAACAAATGGAGAAGAAGTGCTACAGGAATTTTGAGTTATTGGATATTTGGTGCGTTCACGGTGCACCAGTACGTCCGAGAACGCACGACGCGTAATCGCTTTTTGTTATTCATCGTAAAAAAAATGTCGTAAACATTAATCATGCGTATATTCTGTCAGTTTTTTTTTTTTTTTTTAACGTAAGCGATGCGTTAGTGGTGAAATATAACCAAATATAAATCAAAGGAATATTAATTAATGTTCATGACGATAGGATCCAACTCCTAGTTTTTTGAACGACTAATCATTGCATATGAGAAAACGTAAAATACCTGAAGCTTTTTCTGATTTTTCTGATGACCTCTAAACGTACAGCATCTGGAACTGAACTCGAGAGTTTGGTTCTGATTTCATTTATATATAACGAGAAATTAACTATGGACGATGTACTTCGAAAAGTGTGCATCAGGTAAAATTTCGCACATGAGTGCACTGCCTCGTGCGCGAGTGAGGCCAAGCCAATGTACCAATAATAGGTATTCGCGCCCCAGAGGTAGTAAACCGAGAAGGTTTACACACCATGCACGCAAAGTGTGTGATGCATTTATCACACACACACGGAGACACACATGCGCCAACAAATTTACCGGTGTGGTCCTCGCCCATAATTTATGCGGCATAGAGGTGAGCGCAGATGTCAGAAACAGCTGGTCGATCGTGTGCTTACTCGGCTCTCGAGCTTAGAAAATACGTAACACGCGCGCGCACGTGACGTCACAAGTCTAAAAGAAAGAGATAGAAAACGATGCAATGTGACGCGTAGCTTACACACCTCGACCCTCAGATGCATAGATTACACGCATTTTTTCACTCCGTTGCTTATGTTGGGTTTTTATTTCTCCCTCTTTCTCTCTCTCTCTATCTTTCTCTTTCTCGTTCTATCTCTCACTATATATCCACACGGTGGACGAGGTCAGTGAACCCTCTTTTCTCGTCGCCCCTCATCGACGAGGATTGTGTCTGGCTCTGTTCGGTGGTGCGCGCCGCATTAGTTGAATCGAACCGAAACTACATAAACTATTACACGCATTTCCTCAGTCCTTTTCGATTCTTATTTTCCCTGCGTTCCCGTCGTCCCAAAAGGCAGGATGTCGGTTTCGGGGAGTGAAATTTATCATTTTTTTTTTTCTTCTTATTAACTATTACTCACCACGATTCTATAGAAACAGCGAGCCCGCACTTATAGAAAACTTTTTTTCATCGTACGAGGATTCTTACCTGCAACACGAACAAGAAAAGACAAAAATGAAAACGTAGATTCTCAAATCGACTGAAGGTTCACAATATACAAGTTTTATAAACTTGAGTTAAAAACGTGATACAAAACACCGGAATTTAAAAAAAATTAGATAAAAATCCAACAACCTCGAATTATTAAGAGCTTTGAAAAAAAATAAAGAGAAAAATAATATTCTATCGTGTGCCTTCTGCTCTCACCATCTTGTATGATTTCGGAGGGAGCAAACAAAAGAGTAGATGAAAAATGTGCGTAAACGAATTGTACACAACCCTCAAGCTTAAAACTAACCCCTAGTCGACGGAGGCTTCTATTTCTCTATATGAGCACCAATGGCTTTTATTTTACTCCGAATTATGTGCTGGGCTAAATGCAGAACATCACGGGTTCAATGATAAACTCAAATATTGATCGTGAGTCGTTAAAAAAGCTCTATTTTCGTATAGAATATAATTATTCATGTAAATCTAGAAAAATCTGTAAAAAAAATATGATTAAATCGTTGAACTATTTTTCTGTAAGCTCCGAATAATTTTCGGACTCATCATCAATGAGAATCGTGAAAACTCTGTTCTGGCTCTTTTGGAAAAGGAAAAACACTGACAATTTGAAACGCGAAGACGTAATTAATGAAAAAAAAAAAATCATTAATACGAGTACGTTGTAAAAAAAAATACTTAAAAAGTGTTAGCGATGAAGGCAATTGTATAAAAATGAAAAGCATTTGTACAAGTGGAGGCAAAGTTGAAAGTACAGGAAACGAGGAGTAAAAGAGATAGAAACGGGAGACGTTGGCCACGCGCGATCGTGGACAGTAGAAAGAGGCACTTTATCAATCAAAGCGGCTGGATGGTGAAGAATACATATACGGAAAGTACAGGCGCGATCGGATACCCGATCGGGTTTGTAATTCGAGACGTTTCCCCCGTGAATCTCTCGCGCGTGCAATCGCAATTTTTGTCCTGGAGGCAAACGAACGTCCGCGCTCGAGGCCGGATATCGAAAGTACGTTATTTCCACACAGGACTCGACGCGACAACCACACCCTCCTCCTGCATATATGCATACATATGTATACATTATATATATACCGATATATCCATAGGAAACTTTTAAACGAACATATGTGACGTTTGCTGGCATGGTAACATGTGTGCCATTATCGTTCGCGCTCGCGGATTGCGTTGATAGATACGTACTCTATTTTGTGAGTCCTGTGTACACGTATTTTACACATGGATACAAAATACACATGGAAAAGAGAGAAAGGGCATTGAAAGTATGGGGTTATATATAAAAAATAAGCCATTTCCGAAATCAGCCATTCGTACGTTCAAATGGTGACTATTTTAAAACTGACCATTATGTTTATGTGCATAATGCATATCCCAAAGCTGATAAACGAAAGGGCATAATTCGCACGAATCAGCACATTTAATAATAGCAATTTGAGGCTTTTTATTAGCGAATCATTTTAACGTATACGAATTTTCCGATGCGTAAATATGTATTGGATATATTTCATATATATTTGTATTTATATATATATTTATTTATATATGTACTCGTGGAATTCGCAACTGGACTGGTTTTACGCGATCCAATTAACTCCTTTCCGTCGCACGTGTGTGCGGACACACTTTTGCCAACGTACCAGACGCCGATGACGAGGCCGCGAGGACAGACACGAAAGTATGAATTAAAAAAAATGAGGAAAAAAAATCGGTCAGTTTCATGGAAATCGTATGAAAAAAATAACTCGTGATTTGACAGAGTGCTGGACAGCAACGAGACAGTCAATCAGTCATTCAGTCAAGGAAAAGATTCAGCAATCAAGTGTTACGGTTATGCAGGTGTGTGTTTGTATATTTTTCTCTGTGTTTGTAAGTACGCGTGGGCGTTTTCGTGTATTTTTTTTCATTTTTTTTCTTTTCTCGAACTGTGCATATCGAGATCTCTCCGAGCCCGGGTATAACGAACTATTGTTCGAGGTTTCAGCCTCCCTTCGACAAAATACACACTGTTTCCTCTTGATCTGTTGAGACTCTTTTTTTCTTCATGTTTCTTCTTCTTTTTCCACAGAATCCAATTTTTTCTTACCTCAACACCGCTCCGGCTCTTCTTTATTCGTTTTTTTCTCCGAACAGAACTTAAATTGCGAAATGGACAAAAATCAAATTTCACTTACAATGACAACCAAAACTTTATTTTACGAAAAAAGAAAGTATTCTCGAGCTGAAGGATACGAAGTTTTCTGTTATTTCGAAACATTAGCAACGAATTTCACTTTCGAGTTTATCTTTGAAGTGATCACAATTAGACTTTGCTGCTTTTTTTTCATTTACAATTGCTTTTTATCTGCATTGCACATAATTGCGCGAAAATCAACTTAGACACGAGATTCGCTTAGCTGTATCGATTCGCTTGTTCACTATACTATCGTCATTATCGAAGCTCTCGCATCTCATTAGACTCGTCTATTGTTTGACACATATCCATCATTATCATAAATGCCAAGGTGAGTGTATCCGTTGCACAGGTGCGTCTTGCAATATCGCATGTACGTACAACTTGGCATGAAAATACTGTCGATTTTCGATCGTCAATAATGTCGGTACACATGCGAGCACAGAAATATATAAATAGTAAAACTATGAACTTTGTTTCGTGATTAATTAATTAGGTAATGATAAATAATAAAAAAGTAACTGGCAGCTCATTATACATTGACGTTTAACTATTCAAGCAATCGTTACGCATTTTTGTATAAATATTATAAAGCCAGCAAAATCCAATCAAAATGGATGATAAAATAACAAAGTTCGCTGATTGTGAGATAATCAGTTTTTCCACGATGTGTTTAATCATTTAACGATGAATTTATGATAGTTAATAGATAAAACGCTCTGATCATTAATACATGCATAAAATATTCAGTATGTAATGATCGAGCAACGGCATTAGACGAACAATCAAATTCTATCTGATCGCGTATATAAAGCTGTTGCAGATCGTTCAAATAAAATAACTTAACTGGCAGCAACACACTGTTTTTTGCTCTAAGTTTGTGCTCTTTCGACAGTATTTATTAATAATAAGTGCAACATATCTGGATGATCATTTTCTATCCAAAAATATGTGATAAATTGATATGCAAATAATATTCACGTTAATATGGACCATTCCATGTCAAATTTTCGAGGTACCAATTTGTTGATATTTTTATTCCGTTTTCAGCTCAATTTTTTGAAAACTTTCGTTTGCCATTTAAATCATTAGGATCACTCAATTTTTCGAAATTTTCAAATCCCAGGAAAAATTGTACTCGATAAACATGTCAAGATAAAACTGTTGCTAAAAATGGAGTTGATTGCTTCTAATGAGTCTAAAAAAAGAGAAATATAGCAGCAGAGCGAAAAATTCAAAATGAAAACAGTGGCTGATTTAGCCCAAAATGCCCCATGGACGCAACACTGGGTTGGGGTGTGCGACGCCATGGAGCCGTCCAAGCTGTCCAAAATCCCGTATAAATACGTGCATATGAATGTATCCATGTATACGTGCGTATATACGTCGAGGGCGATAGACCGTATGTGAAATATCCGTGAAGCCCCGGTGGGGAATCTAGCAATTTGTAGAACCAACATTGTCGAGATATCCGGGTGATATGGATAGTTCTACATATACAATATTTCTACGTAACGAAAGTGTATAAAGGGTGTACAAACGTACGAAATAATATATATACATGTGCGTGTGTGCGTGGAGAGAGAGAGAGAGAGAGAGAGAGAGAGAGAGAGAGAGAGAGAGAGGTGTTTGATGTACAACATTGAATCGAATAACATTGTCAGCAAGGCCACTGGTGAATCTACACCAAAATGAAACGATGAGTTATATAACGAGAGCCCTTCGAACTCTGGTAGCCCTCGCCCTGCCTCGTCTCTGTACCGATGCAGAAATGTGACAATACATACAGTTCCTCTCGCATGCATGCTTACGGAAGGGACAAACGGGGTGCAGGAAAAATAAGGAACAAGAGAACAAAACCTGAAATTAAATAATCCCTGCTGCGGGTAGAATGGCACAAACAGTCTCTAGGAAATAAAAATGATAACGAGCACCGATTTCACTAAATCCTATTTTTGCTTCAATATTGTCGATGAGAATGTGCCTAAATTAGAACAGATGACTCTTGCGATTTATACAACATAATTCGATCATTTAGAGACTCGTGTTTAAAATGAAAAATGAACTTTATTCGAAAAATCAAAAGGCGATGGAGCCAGTGAAGTTTGTCCTCAAGTTGCTTCGACGCTTCAGTGAGCAGTTGAGAGATATTCAAAAATTAGTTTATTATTCTTCTCGCTAATGCTTGACATTTAGAATGAAATAAAAGTTAAATTTTCATTTCTTTAATGAAAAGAGAACTTCAACTGTGTCGGAGAGAAATGCGTAGAAAGATTTTTACGAAAAGTGAACGACTTATGATATAGCGGTTTAAAGACCATTTAAGTTTTGTGTGCAGCCCTTGCGTACAGTTAAAATGGTCGGTTGTGTGCAGTAGTCAAGAGAACACGATATGGCGAATCGTTGGGGAAATATAAGCTAAGGCTGTCGAGGGGAGGAGGGAAGTAGTAGTATGGACGGGCAGCCAGAATTGCACGAAACCGAAAGAGACAACGAGCGGTGCTTCACGTCGGGTGAGAAGCGTTAAGTGCAACGACGTGGCTGCACTAGCTCTCTCGCGGTTGCTGCATCCCCGGCGAGCAATACATTGGCTGCTCTCTCTCTTTCTTTCACATTGTGCGGCTGTTGGTGTAAAAGCAATTAGCCTCCTCAGGCGAGGTCTATAGTTAGGAAACGTTTAGTTCTCGCGAATGTGACGTCGTTTAAACGAGCCTTTTGCGACGTGGTACCCGGGTCTCTGCTCGATGGCCATTAAAACGGTGATGGTCTTGGTCACCTTAATTTTCTCTATAGCTGATTATCGACTGAGAAAATGTAAGGTTGAAAAAAAAAATCATCAGCTCTTCAGCGTTTACGATGAACTTTTTTACCGATGAAAAAAAAATACGATGTGAAATTAAAAAAAAAAAAGGAAAAGAATAAACGAAACATTTGTGCGAAAGTGTGAGAACTTTGGTACACAGTAATTTCAGTGAGTAATCATTGAAAAGAGTGGAGTAAAGCGTTTGAGAAAGATATACATTGACGAAGATGCACTACATCTCGAGGAAGATCGACTGAAAAATAGAGGTCGCTCTCGTTCTCATCTTGCAAGTCCACTTCTGGAGAGGATTCGAGTCCTCGGGGCTGAGAATTTTCCACGGAGTGTTTTATCAACCAATTACAGTAGCACCGGAGGGTGAGACAGAGAGAGAGAGGAATGAGGGAAACTGAAGAACTACGGTCCGGAAAAAATCCAAGAGCAAAAGAGAAAAAGAGAGAATAAGAAGTGAAGCAAATGGACGGTAAAAAAAAAGGAAGAGTATAGACTGAGTAAAAGGGACGAAGGTAAAAGGGACAACAAAGGTGGGTTGCACCTAGTCTCTTCTTCGGGGGCAACTGCCGGGCTGGTATGGTGAAACAGCTGTGGGGCTCGCGTAGTGTCGGTGAACGTAGAGGAAGAGTCGGGCGTCGTCGTCATCGTCGTCGTCGTAGATGCGCCGAAGCGAGAGAGCAACGAAGAGAAAAGAAAAATGAAAGAAAAAAAAAGGGAACAAGAGAATGAGACGAGGAGAGAAAGAAAGAGAAAGAGAATGAGAGAGTGCGAGCAAGGGATGAAGAGAAAGCTGGGCAATGGAGCGAGATGGACTTGAAGCGTGAAGAAAGGAGAGAAAAGCGAGAAAGATATCGAAGCTGTGTATGAAAGACAGAGAAAGAACTGAAGAGTATAGAAAGGGGTTGAGCGACAAGGGAGTAACAGAGATGAAAGAGTGACAGAGTCGAAGAGAGACTGAAGGAGAGGGAGGGAATGAGGGAGAGAGAGAAAGAGAGAGAGAGAGGTTGAAAGGGGGTGATAAAGGCACAGCAAAGGACCCGGCAACGTTGCTCGGTCGATAGAAGAGTGGGACCTGCCGAGTGTGGCAACATGGCGTTGCGTCTGCTTTAATACAGTGCTTCTCATTCAGCGGCTCACAAACCTTCTTATTTTCTATATTACATAGATCTAGGATTAAAGCTCTGAATTACTGCAGATATTAAATCCGTACCGTAATATTACGACATATAAGGATTATCTATGTACTAAATTTTACCTCTAGATATCCGCTACTTCGAATATACGCTTGATATGTGAAAAAATTAACATTTGGAGCGTTCGAAAATCGTACTAACTTTTTCTACTTTTTTTTCCCCAGGATTCTCAGTAAAATTAATGACAAATCGTGAGTCTATCGAACTAAAGATAAATTGTAACAAAGCTGCAGGCTAACTACTCAATTCACATACAGTTTGACAGTGTATTCTTTGATTTTCTATAAATTTTGATTCATTTATTTTTAATTCATCGAAAAAAAAGGTTTTCTTAAATTTCAGCTGACATTACTTGAAGAATCGATTGTCAAAATGTTCTCCTCGAATCACAAGCAATTTTATCATTCGTATGCAACAATGTTGCCTTTGTATTATTTCCAGATATGTTACATCTGTGAATTTGTTTTGTTTCTGGTCTCGTCATTCATTTTCTAGAACCGAAGAAAAAAAACTTTCGATCATGTATCGTAGTCTGAAACTGCATAAAAATATCGAAACTGTTTGATGTTTAGAAGAATAGATTCAGCTGCTACGTCATAAACTATGAACTTGAGAAGAATAAAATCAAAAGTATGAAGAAAAATCCCGAATATTCAAAAACAATGATACAATTGGTACATAAAATTTTGATTGTTGTCAAAATTCCTGACCATGTCTGATAGGGATATAAATGAAAACGAGCAAAGGGCATAGAGACTATTTCAAAAACGTTTTCACTTAATTGTTTGAAAACACGGAAGCGAAGTTACGCGAAAGGGAATAAATAGTTTATGAAAGTGGAGGAGGATCGAAAGTTTCGTATTACTGTGAAGATGGACCAGTTTCGCTTGGTGTACCACGGGAAACAGAGGGTTTCTATCATCGTGCGAATTAAATTCAATTTGTTTAACTTCGGGTGTTGAAACTCGAGAGAAAAATTGAATACGGCGTAGATAGCGGAAAACCTTTGGAATAAAAGACGGGAAAGGATGAGAGAAGGAAGAAATTTTGGTTTTCACACGTCAAGAACAATTTTCTCGAGTGTACACAGACGAGAGATGAAAAACCACGAGTCCGAAGTGGCTCTCGATGTCCTGGCTGATTTTACAGTCTACCTCGTCAAATGCTTTTTTTCGTGTTGTTTTTATTTTTATTTCTTGTTTTATGCTTTTATTTTTTTCTTCTTTTATCGACTCCTGGCTTTGGAGCTTTTTTTCTACTATTTCTTTCTAGAACGTAGCCAAGAGGTTGGATGAGAGCAGTCTCGAGGGAAGTTTTGCGAAGCCCCGGGAAAGTGTATGCCTGGGATATAAAGTGGATGGGGGGAGAAAGTAAAAGAGAAAGAGCGAGTGAGAGCACAACATCGCGGCTTTTCATCAGCGCTCAGTCGTATAGCTTCGAAGGAACCGAGTGAAAGAGGGACCCCTTGAATCTCGAGATATCGAGACTAGGAAACGCCATGTTTTTTGCACTCTTTCGTTATCATCGATCCTTCTCTCTCTCTCTCTCTCTCCCTCTCTCTTTCTTTTTCTCTCTTTCCGTCCCTTCTGGATCCTTTACTCACTGACTTCTCGAATCTTTCTTCCTCTTAACTTTTTGCAACTTGCTACATCTTCCAGTGCAGTCCAATTGGCTGAACTCCATCCTGTTCACATTTTCATATGCCTTGCTCCGATTCTTTGCTTCTCTTTCAGCTCTTTCAATAGAATCTCTTTCATCATTTTGTCCAATAACAAATAAGCATCTAATTACTCGAATTGAAGAAAATCCTGAAGTTAGATTTCGCACAACTGTATAAGGTAAGTATTTAAAGTTGCGTTCAATAGAAATTAATGTATAGACTTTCTAGTAATAATGACGATTGCATCGTTCCTATCGAACAAAACTTATTTTGTCCGTGTACGAGTTCAGTAAAGAAAAAAAAAACCAACAACTCAGTTAATACAAAAATAGAAATGTTAAGAAAAATAAATTTAATTCCATCCGAACGATTACAAACTTCAACACCATTTTTATAATGCAAGATCAACAAATGGCACTTGTACGTAAACGTTATTTAATGTTTGATCCAACAATATACTGAGCGGAACTTGAACCACGTAATTACGAGTTCTAAAAGTTTTTCAACCGACTGTTATAAGCCCGTGAAGCCAGACAACTAGAGACACGTGTACAGAAAATCGATAAACGGTTCAAGTTTGATCGATAGACAGCACATGTCTTGTTCTCTGTCTGGCGTGTTGATATCTCTATTTTTCTCTTATTCTTGGAAAAACTCGATTTTTATCTTTCCTCCATAAACGTTTCGTTTTCTACGTCTAGTAAATGTCTAATGAAAAATTAGCAACCCTTTGAAAATTGGTGGCTACTTTATGCTACGTTCTAGTTTTTCCATCGATTTAGAACGAAAAGAAAATGTGTTAATATCTAATTTGACGTTTCATCGTCTATGAAATGAGAATTGGTTTAATCTCGCTGTGAAAATACTCGGCAGGCGATGATTTTTCGGTTCAATGTGTACACCGGATTCGACAGACATGCCTCCCGCAACGTTTTCAGAAACCTCGAAAGAACTTTATGACGAGGTTCTTTCGAGATTCTTTCATTAATATGTGGAACGAGCACGACCGTGGGAGGTCCGCAGCAAAAATGAAGGCAATGAGTATCAGAGAGAAAGAAAGAAGGGGTTTGGGTACACCGTGATATAGTTGAGCTTATGGTAGACGCCGAAGACGCACCCGAGTTCGTCAGTGTTGTTTTTTTTTTGCTTTTTTTTCGAGTCTCTCGTCGCTTTCTTGACGACGGTTCTACCAGAAAGAGACAGAGACGTCTCCCTCTCTCTCTTTTTCTGGGCGTGAGATGAAAACTCTCGAGGCTCTCAACATCGCGGGGAGACTCGAAAAACGACCGCGGCAGAGACCGAGATTCTCACATTATATTAATAGCGAAAGACCAACGTCGACCTCCGGGAATAGGAGCTTCTCACTGACGCCCAGACTCCTCGCTTCTTATAGTCATCGACCAGACTTTCGTGAAGTAGGAGATAACGCGGCAGCAATATGTGAACACGTGCACGAGGTTGCTCCTTGTTTAGGCTGTTTTTCAATTTTACTGCTGACCAGAGTTTTCAAGTTTACAGAAAACAAAATTTAAAACCGCTCCTACATGTCGTCGACGATTGAGACTTTTTCTCATTCAATAACAGTGGCTCGTCCCTTTTTTACAGTAATCTGTATTTTACAAAACGTTCTGGGATTTTTCGTGAAACGTTATAGTTACGCGGTTTGTCAACAATTTTTCTTTCCAGCCTTGTAAATCGAGATGCAGCAAAATCACTTTTTGAATGCATCGAAATATTCCAAGAAATTTCATAGACTTTTTAATGTTTCGATTTCAAAAATTCGTTTCTCAAATTCGAACTAAATAATATAAGTATCTTCTATTAATAATGAAACTGCGTCATTGAAAGATGAAATGGAGAATCGAATGATGGATTTAGTGAAATTTAAACTGAATTATAAATTTAGTTTTAACAGTTTTATGATGAAAATATGATTTTTGGAGTTCCCGCATGGGTTTCCCAAAAAGTACAGATTTATTTATCATTAATATTGTATGTGCCCTCCCCGGAACATTACGTTGTATCCATGATATGTTTGAACACATAGTCATTAACCGAAACTATAATTACACAGGTAAATGCAGAAGCGATGTGAGAGGCGTTGATTATTTGATTTTTTCTTTGCACCATAGAGACTCATTTATCCACAGCACTTTCTCGCTTGGCGAGAGATCGATCGTCGACGAAGGTCAGGACAGGATGTGCAAAAGAAACGAGAGGGAGTGCTCGCATGGCCCTGGGGAGGGTCATTTTGCGAGATGCGAGAGGAGCGGTAAAGAGAATACTGTGTAAAGTATGTTGCACGTTCGCGTGCACCTGTGGACATTGTTCGATGGCTAATTCTTCGGGAGACCAATAAAATTATTATTTATGTTTATTATTCGAGAATATGTTGACCAGATTGTTGGTGAACAGAGTTTTGCAGGGAAGATAAAACTTTGGCTAAGTTTCGATGACATCTAGACGTAAAAGTTGTCCACACAGTCATGAGGACAAAATGTACACACTATACAGATACATGCGAAGGGATCCTCCTAGAAACCGTAAAAAGAATGAAGAAAGAGAAGAGGGAGTGATCGACCATATGGAGGACTTCGTTTATCCTCCTTTCTCACTGTCTTCTTTATACTTACATCGGATGAATCCCTTTTGTGGAAGCCTTTCACATCTTGTCTTCGAAGACTAAAGAGCACAGTGGAAGCTCTAATAAGTTGAGAGTTAGGGACCAGCGACTTTCATGCCATTCAGAAGTTTCTTTACTTCGCCAATTGTTTGTATCCCCTCGTCGGCAAGAATGAGTTGAAGAGCGCATGCGCTAAAACACCGGAGCAATGTCCTAAAGTCGAACCTACATGCTTCGCAGTTTGTAAAGCCAGCGAGACATTTAAAAGTCCATAAAAGTTTAACTTTTCACTCGAGCGACGAATCTAAATTAAACGGAGTTAACTTGCAACGAGAACTCGAAGAAAGACACTCGAATGTTTGTTTCAAGTGGAGAATCAAACGTACGAGAAGTTCAACTGTAATGCCTATTCAAACAGTATTCACAGAAAATAAAACAGAAGATGCATTACGACTACTTAAGTTCCTACTATATGTTTCATTGCATCCGTACAACTTTTCTCAATAGAAAGGTGGCTTCATAGCCGTCATCATCCAGTCCTTAAGCGCAAGGATATTGTTACCCACGGATCGACAATCACTCCTCGGATCGATGCCTCGTAGCCATGATGCGTGACTCGAGTTTTATTCGACTGGAGGGAGCGGGACGAAGAGAGATAAACCAAACGAAGAAGATCAGAAAGGTACTGGAGAAAAAGACCGAGAGTGTCATTGACACCCATTGCTATCTGATTTAAATATTTCGCATCAAGGTTTTCAATAAGAAGCACAGGTTGATTAAAAGTGTTGTAACTGTTACAAGCAACGTTTCTACGCTTCTGCTATTTACTGACAAATTCTTTTTCTCGTTCCTACCATTGTTTGGATAACAAAAATGCACACGTGTTTGTTAATTATTTTGATTCTAATGTTGGTCCACTATTTTCCTGTAATGCCTCGAGTTATGGGGAAATCTGAATAAACACGACAACACAATTAGTCCTTTGAGACTGATGGAGGATTTGGAGAAATTACCAGGCAAAATATAGCAGAGTTTTCCTTGTGCGATTTGAGGGAAGAGATAAAATTGATGATTCAAAAACATCAATTATTAATGTCAAAACTAAAGAATGCCGCAGCGGAAAATCAGTTTCACAGAAAAGCTGAATGACTAGTGTGTGGTCTTAGAATTGCTGATTAGCCTTGAACTTTGCGATTTTTGAACTGACTGAACGGTTTACTTGAAAACTATTCAACCAGTTTTGACCAAATTTGGCAGCTAATTTGATATCATCATTGACCCATTATCCAGAACTCAGTGCTTGAAAAAAGGATCTTAAAGAAGGTTTCTTTCATTGTGAAATGTAAAAAAAAAAAAAAAACAATTGCACTTTCACCGTTTTCCATTTTATCGTATAAAATTCTTCGCATTAAATTTTTTTTCTCTATGTGCTTTGAGTTTAGTTTTGAATCGTCAATAAAAACCAAAATAATTTTCTACTTAATTCACCGCAAATCAAAGCTTCAGCCTTTTCCTAAGTCGTTGGCAGACTGTCTTGAAAGGCAGTGCCGCATCCACGTCGATCAAATTATTTTACTAAGAGAGAAAAAATAACTTCTAATAGTTAGAAGTGTTTATAAATAAATGCCAGAGTGTCAATAAAGTAAGACCAGAATTTTAGGTTTTTTTATAGGAAAAAAAAATCGGAAAATTCATGCACTTTAATTGGATCTCTCTTTTTAATCCACTCCCCAGATTACGGCCACGTGGTCATATATCTTCCCAGTGTACTTATTGGATATTGAACATGAGTAATCATTCCATAAAACTTGTCAATCCTATTTCCTGACTGAATATTTTCATTAGATCTTCAAAATATTTCTCACCTTGTTTCCATGCCACGACGCGGAGGAATGCCAAAGCTGCGTCCGACGAAGCCGGGATGATAAATTCTGTGACCGTTCGTTTCGAAGAGTGGACAACGGGGACTATTTCGGCGACACTGACGGCCTAGATATGTAGCCGAAGAAAGTCTTCGATTGTGGTTATAATAACGCTGATTATGGGAGAAGTGGTACTGATTGTGGAATGGATCGGAGGATAATTGCTCTCTGAATGGATGGAGAGTATCTTCAGTACGCCACCAAAAAACATACGGCAGAACGTTGTGTCCACCAACAGTTACGAATGTTGGTTTAACTTGCAATGAAGGTACGAAACGATACGTCGATCCAGTGGTGCAAACTGGCTGATTTGAATGAGAAAATGAAAGGGATAAATGTTGATGATGATAAACGTTAGAATTAATTGTAACTAAGGATTCGCGTTGAATAAGGCTTTGTGCCTCCTCGTTGACGAGGTTCCAGTCACGCCAGTGATGGCCACGAGGTAACATGTCACGGCCACATAGCTGCTGTCAGCCGCGCACTCTTGTTCCTTTAATTTTGATTATCGCAATGATATTTCCGTCACACAAACATTCACCCAAATTGGCGACCACCGGGAGACAACATAATCCAGTGATGTCAAGAGTCTTCGGAAAACAGATCTACTCTCGTGTAAACTTTGTTTTGTAGTCAAGTTCTACGCTGTTACTTATCAATTACGAAACAGTATCAACGTGTAATTTCGTAAACCCTCAAAGTTGGCAAAATTGGTCAACCAAGAGCTGGGATCGTCCTTCGCCTCCACTCATCCCACCGTAATTGGAGAATTCTCTTGATAGGATGCATAGAGGTAAAGTTGTATCATTGAACTTCTTGAATAGAAGGAATAGTTAGTAACCACGAGCACAGCGATGTTTTCATTTGCCCGAACATTCGAAATTTCTTGGAGTTTAACATGACGTTGTTTTAGAAAAGCTCGTTTATCATTTGAATCTCGTTGTCATTGAGCCACCTGATAAGAACGAAATGATACAAACACTCGTTTTGAAACACTTGCCAAAAGAAAAAAAAGATCTAAGATACCACTCAAGAGACAGGTCGCCGATGATGAAGCTTTACGCGTTATCCTTCGTCTGGAGAAAGGACTTGTAGAGGTGTTCGTTTTTGCTCACGGACTCGTGGGATTGCCGACGCCTAGCCTCTTTTACTCCTTCAAAACGACGCACCACCACGATAGCTTACGTCGACTACTTCCACCCCTGACGTCGTTGTACGCTACCGAATGAGAGAGCCCATGAACGAACGAGCTACGAACACACAGACAGAACGAACCGCGGCGCGCCACAAATTTCAAACTCGGGGGTGCGCAGTCAGACCTCTCGCCCTCATGCGTCCTCAGCAGTGCCGTCCTCCGCATTTCTAGGACCCCATAGTTTCAAAAATAATGCAAAACGCAGAAACAAAGCAACCCTTGGAGTAAACGCTCATTTAAATCAGATTCAAATTAATTACGACAACCGTTCGTCTGATCAACTGCATGTAAATATTTCTGGTAATGTTCGTAGATTAGTTGAGTCATAAGGATTCCATTCTGATGAGGTGCAAAAGCCTGAGAACTAATAAAAATTTTAGCCGGTGCAACAGACACATTGAGAGTTCCAGTCTCCTAATGATTTCAGCGACATTTTTCATGGCGCAATCAACATGATTACAAATTTAGATCTTGAATTAATCATCTTCGAAGACGAAGGGGTTAAAAATAAGTGAGATCCAAATCTGGCAACTCAAGGTTTGTTCTACTGAGTTTTGTTTTCGTGTTAACAACAGTTTGGACGTCTTCGAAGATTATCGCGCTTGCGCCTGTGTTACAAATCTCAATATACAGGTGATGTCGGAAAGAACGCGAGTTACAGCGAGAGAGGTTACTATAAACTTTCTCTTCGGGTCCTGTACATTGATGGATCAACGGCTGTCCTTGAACCCGACAATCGGTGCGTTGATCGGTAGCCCGAGACCGAGCGAGATGAAGGACGATCGTTCATTGGCTGTGAATATTTCGCAATGCCGGATTTCACGACCGAATCAATTAACCAAGCATGAGATCTTTGTGGTTGGCTGTCCAAACGTTCCCTTTGGCCGCGAGCAGGGCGAGGAAAATATATACAAATATTTCATGCTGACCACGCTGTAAGATTTCTGGATCGGTTGAGAATATCAAAATTAAATATTCCGAAGTAGGGGGTCCGTGCAACCTCGATGCCAACATCGAGGAATCGCACATGCAATTCTATTACTGGAGCAAGTCAAGAGAATTAGTCTCAAGGAGTTCTAAATACTTTATTTACTGCGGATCAAAGTACAAAAAGTGAAGAACGGAAGAAAAGAAAGATGACAGTGATCAGGACCGAAATTATACACACAAGAAACTTTCCCGATATACGCGACGGGGTTTAATTTCATGAATCCTGCAATAATTGGTCCCGAAATAGAAAAATTGAACGAGTGTCTTCATCTGATTCGTGTTCCGCTATTTTTCGTACGATATCTCAAACACTGGAATATTTACATGTATATTTATCTGCAGCATTTTTTCATCAAGAGAAATTTCTCGGGGCGACAATATTTCAAGAGAACTTGAAAGATATAAGAAGGAAAAAGAATTGCATACGTTCGCAATTTTTCTCTTCGCGAAAACCATCGGGTTTCGCGAAAGCTGCAGTCGTCCCTGAACCTCATTTCTCCCCTCCGCATACACTATCGCCACGAGATTCAGGGCGTCGAGACGCCTTCTCGTCAGGCTATTGGCCAGAGGTTTCGCATGCGCGAGTTTCGACCTACCCCTATTGATCCGCGCAGCACGCTTTGCACCCCCTGAGGACACTTGCACGCAAGATCCCCAAAGATATGAGACCTTTACATCAGCTCTTGCCGTCATTGCTTGTGGTGGTAGTTTAGCTCGTGTTCTGCTCTTGCTACCGGCGTTTCTACTATGAGTAGCAGCAACTACGACGCCATTTCTATCATACAGACCAGCAACGAACGAGCTTTCTGTGCTTAGTTGCTTGGAAACCAACTATTCACTTTTCAAAACTATGTATTCAACTTTTTCGTAGACTTTCCACGATTTTAGTGAGCTGTTCAATCATTTCTACAATTATTAACAGCACCTGTGTTTTATAATTGAACGATGCATAATTTTCATAATCGTAACTCACTAATGGATTGGTGGTTCGGTTGGCAGGGTATCCTAACCTAATGAATATCGATCCAATCAATATTGGCAACGTCATATCTTGCCCCCGAGATGAATATTAGGAAAGACGATTAATCAAGAAAGTCATTAAAAGGCTATCTATGTGGGGCGATAATGAATCATGCATAGTTCAAGTCTCTTCGTAAAGGAGGATGATGTTAGCGGAAAAGATAATGCTTAAAAATACTGAAGTCTCGATGGCGGGAAACTTAGCATCCATTCATCAAATAATGTTAGAAATCCGTTTCAGTTCTAGGCTCGATTCGATATAATTGTCCAATAAACCAATCGTGCCTGATAACATCAGCCAATGTCACATCTTGGGACAGCAAAACAACCAGGAATTTTCGATAACAAAAACGTTTGAATCGATTTTTAAGCACCTACAACGAATCAATTCGACTAAACGAAGATTAAAGCTTTCAATTTGAAGAATAAACTCTTGAAAAATATTGTCACACGTGCTATTAAAGCACTAACAGTGCTTCTTTTTATTCAGTTATGACAATGACATTGACAACTGGTTCCAACAAAAGATCATATTCGACATGAAGACCAGTGCCCCGACGGCTCGAGTGACGGAATTTATAGAAATTCCTTGTGCAAGTACAAGGTTTAATCTTCATTTAAAAACTCATTGAAAAGTCCCCACTCACCGGGTTGATGCACTTCTAGTTTCCAAAAATAGCATAAAAAACGTATTTGCCACATGTTGGCCTCAATTTTTCGCAAAATTCTGACGCAATGTGCCGTTTCAACGACTGGATACATGTTCTGCGGAGAAAATTCTATCGGCTGCACCCAGTTGTTTCCCAGCCGCAAATAAACGTATAAAAACTTAGCATCGTGTAATCAATCATCCCGATTTTCAATATCGTCGATAGCAGATTGTGTTATTGCTTCGAAGAACTGAACTGACGAATATTGTCTAGACGAAGCGAATGCAGATTAAGGCACACGTAGCAAAAGTTGCGATTGACCCAAAACGTGATTCGAGCATATTCCTAAGAATCTTTGGTTGCTCGGTATATAGACAGCTTGCGACAGGTGACAAACATTTTATATTAAACTGATTCTATCCCATTATTTAAGCATTTAAAGCAACTCATACAGGTTCCATTTTGCAATGTGATTGGTAGAAACATTGTTAGATTTCAAAAAAAGTTTTACGGCGAAAGTACTCGTCGTTGTCAGCATTGAATAAAACAAAAACAAGCAGGTGTCGGTAGAGCAAATCGTCGGTACAAAGTTTTATGGACTGTTTTCCGAGAGGGACGAAGGCCAGAGGATGATTACGGCTGCTCGTGCGGTGACAGGTGAAGATAAAGGAGGGATAAGGTATGCCGAAGATTCCGCAACCGATCAACGCACGCATTCCTATCGTTTAATCTGGCTCTATCTCTCTTTACGTAAACTTGACGTCCTGAATGAAAGATTCGCAACAACGCGGAGCTGGATGTTAAAGACGCGGTATAAGAGGCACGTGAACGTCAAGTTACAGCAATAACTTGAATAAATAACGTCAATCGAAGAAACGAAAAGTTATTGGTTTTATGTTGCAGCAGAATGATGCGTGATCGTGAGGGTGAATCATCATCAAGCAATTTGGCTCATGTACGATGATCGCGCATGCATGAAATCTTGACTAGTCTCTAAAGTGTTGATATCAGCGCAAATTTGCTATCACCTACTGTGTCTACTGCGGACATGTAATTGCGATTTTAAAATACAGAGTGTCTAGGCTCTTTCGAATTGCGTCAATCACTTTGAAGTTGCAAAATACAATGAGACCTTTAAAGATATACCGTCGTTAAATTGGCTGCAATATACCGCGCCACATTCGATCGCCACCAACGATGCAAGCTTCACAATTCACATCGATAATCACTCGGACTCGTGGCAAGTGTCTTCACTCTGATGGAATAAACGCTGTGCATAAATTTATGCATGTGTATATATGCGTGTGTATTATACACTGGATCCTCAACGACTGGCATTAACCTCATCGCTTTCGCAATTTCAATTGAAACGACATTAATTTTACAGCACAATAATACAATGTACGAGCTGTTGGTTATATCAGCGTAGACAGGTATTACTGTTCGCGTGATCTCCCGAATAATCCATGGGTTCTAAATTCATCGTGATACACGTGTAGCTTGCTGAAGCCATCCAATCATCATTAATACCGAAATTCATCATTCGCGGCTAGAAAAGTAGACTGGAGTTTCTGAGTCGATAAAAAAGTTTTGGATATTTCTCGTGAAACGCGCGAGAACACAGGAGGAAGAATTGGAATATTAAAAAAGAAGTCGGGAATATAGTTCGTTCGTGAGAACAACGGCGATATTAAAACGAACGGGTGTCACATTCAGAAACAGCGATAGAGAGAAAGATTTCGATGATAAAATTCATCCGGGCAGAGTATGTCTCTCCTTCTTTTTCTTTTAAATGATTTGATGTAAAACGTACTAAAGTTTCACACCGTAACCGACTGGCAAATCAGATTACCATTGCACATTTTTATCTACGACGACCCATTTTTATTCTCTTATCGATCTTCCATCAGCAATTATTAATGCATTGCGTAATGCAGTTCGCTGTTCAATTATGGTGTCAATTTGATCCGAGCAATTCGTTTGTTGGAAAAAAAACGAGACACTATCGTTTTTCCCCACTTTATTTCTGTTTAGTTTTCAAATATATCGACACCCGAGTGAATAATCATTTCGTTTATTCAGCTATTATTTTTTGAACCTTCCATATCGTTGCTCAGGGGAGTCTGCGAAACGTGACGAATATTAGACAGAGCTGAGAGAATTTCTCCTTTCTTTTCCTCATGCAAATTTCGAACAACGAAGACCAAAGAGTTCCTGCGGATTGTGAACCTCTTCGTCGTTCCCTCGTCTCTCGTTTCGATGAAAGATTTATGAAGCCACGAACGAATAAAGCGTAGAGTACGGGAAAGGGTCACGAGAGAAGCACACTGAAGAGTTTTGTGAGTAGGTACGTCGTATAATGCTCGGTGAATTGATAGAGACGGAGCACAATGTCTCTGCCACTTTCCGAGATTCAGCCACTGTATCAATAATATTCCAAATATGTTTTTTTTTCTCGTCTTTTTCGTGTAATAGCCAATATTATAAAATTCCCAGCTCCCTAATATTTATAAATACCTAGAAGTTCACTTCTTTGGAACTAGAAAAAAATGCTTTATGTTTCAAAAACTTTTTCTCGTATAATTTTCTTCGAGTTAGGATGAAATCTACCTTTTTACTGAGTAGGAGGGTGCAGCGCATGGATCTTTCGTAACATAGTTATGAGTCATCACGTACGCGTTCCCTAACCCGCTTGCCGTTGATGCGTCGAAAATCTACGTACATCATGTACGCCCGAAAACGGAGCAATTTCGTTCATTAATATGTCGATGCAGGATTACGAAGGGGTGGGAAAAGCAAGAGGGAGGCTGTACGGTGCCTTTAGCACATGAGAACTCCCTCTCCATTTTGCCAGACGTGTGTGGAACACTGTAAAGCACCCTTTCTCTGCAACACTGTCACTCATGCATTCGAGGGGATCATACGTGCTGCAGTATACTGGATGCATTACATGGCTACTGTTGCCGTGGCCCTCACATGTTTCTCTCTCTTTCTCTCTCTTCCTCTCTCTCTCTCTCCCTCCCTAATTCTCTTCGATTCACGTTCCCGCATCCCTTGCCCTTGTTAGCTGGCACGTTGTGTTTTAACCATCGATTGTGTGTCTTGTATGTGACGCGTGCGTAGATAATGCACGTATCACACCAACGAGATAGTCACAAATACGCGAGTGCGAACGCAGTGTCGCGCATACACCGATGCGTTCCATAGGGGCAAATCGGGTAATCGGGGAGGCCATGTACACAGAAACAATTGCAAAGTAAATTTTGTGCGAAAATTCATCACGAAAATTACCGTGATATACACTATGGTACATGCGAACAAGTACGAAGTATATTCACCATGAAATATCAAGTTTAATTTTAGGTTCAGACTCGTAAAAATTCATTTGCAGTATGTAATGATGACAGTAAGTCTCGTTAAAAATTATGTGAAAAATATTAAAATACGTTATGGAACTCTCAGTAAAAATACCATTAAATAAAGGGGTTTATTATTATAAAAAACCCTTTTGACAGTGAGGCTCGTTAAAAATTATATGAAAAAAATCAAAGCACGTGATGAAACTCTCAGCAAAAATACCGTTAAATGGCGGCGTTTATTATACAATATTTTTTGTATACGAGGCTGTTAAATATTTTATGAATTTTTTTAATCCAAGTTATTTGCCATTATTACTGAGTATTTTGACGAATATTCCATCAAGAAACGAAAAGAAGATTTGGAAAATGTCCAATTGTCGATAGTTCGTCAATTTATAGAAGATCATTTCACCTTATGATCTTACAACATTTTTGTTTATTTGCGTTTAAATGAGTTTTAAGATGGACGGAATGAGGGAACCTTCCGAGCAATGGCAAATAATAATCAAACCATGACCCACGTTACCCCGATTTTGAGGCCGTTTCTGCGAGAGCAGATTTCTCCTATCTCTGATCCCATGCACAGCTGCCCTGTAAACTTTTTCTTCGTATAGTAAATTATGGTCCAAGTTGGAACACGTGGTACTTTCCACCGGTGCATGGCGCGCTGTCCTCATTCCTACCCTTCGTAACCCTCGTGTGTACGATCATTTCGCTGTTTTTTTAAACCTTTTTTCACTCGTCTTTCGGTTCTGCCTCCACGTATGAATTGTTATCGATATTTGTACCCTCCTCGCACCGATTCGGACACGGGGAGAAGCGTTAACATCACGAGAACGCTGGATTCGTTATGCTGCCACTACAGATTGGAAGTGCAAGCAGAAGCGAGACAGGGGAACAGCAGTTCTCGGCGATGGCATCGCTGTAGTCGCAATCGTTCACGTCGTAAAAGAGGCATCGATAAGAGAGTCGATCAGCACATCGTATACGCATGGTATGAAATCGTAGGGGGTGCAAAAGTACTTTATAGATATAGGGAGGTCATGCAGAGGGGTTGATTTTTTTTCACTCACTCGATGATAGAGTTGGGGCCGGAGACTCTTCAGAATTGTACGCTCTTTCACATGCACGTGTTTGTTTTTTCTTTGGGGTGGTTGAACGGAGCTAAACACGAAAAATGATGCGAATGAGGATAAACTCTGTTTTGTAACGCAATAAGTTGGTTTTTGTTGTTACTTTTGACGTCGTTATACTTCAAGAGGGAAGATTATATTTAAAAAATCATCAAGAGCGCCAAACTATTTGAGTTGTGAAATGCACGAGATAGATTTCGCAGTAAAAATTGACGCGAAATTTTTCATCGAGTTTGAAAGAGAAAAAAACGGCAGGATCCTTAATTGACTCTATATCTTTCTGGGCGCTCTCAACGAGAGGGTACGCCTTATAATGACACCAGTGTGCTGCACCGTAAACCGAAGAAAATAAAGTTTTTCTAGAGATTTCCTGAGCCCGAGGCTAAAGAATGAAAATACGCTTCGCGAGAAGCTAATCCGGTGTAATGAGGTAGGAATAAAACAGAGGAGACAGGAAAACGAGGCAAGGAAGAGAGGGATGGGAGGTGAAAAGGGAGAGAAAGAGAGGGAGGAACAAGAAGAAAAAAAAGAAGAAAAAAGAGTGACGCGAAAAGATTTTCCATCTCCCGTGGGAAACCGGGAAGAACTTTTCGCGATGCTTTCTTATCAAAATGCAAATCCGACGACCGACATCGCTCCACCTTCCAACGCCTTCACTCTGTTTTCATCCACGTTCTCACGTCCTATATATATATATAAATATACGTTTTAAAAAAATTCTCAGTCTTTTCTCTTTTCCTCTGTCGTTTACAGGTCTCGTTTCTGCCGTTTTGGTTTCGGCAGAGAGACCTGAATTTATAAGGGCAATAAATAGAATTAACTCCTCACATACATAACGCGAAGAAAAATATTTCCGTTTACCAACAAACCGTTGCCGTTTATAATGCCATTGAAAACGAGTTGATCATTTATTGCGAGGGACTCGCAGACTGTTTTGACTAGAGAGAAACGCGTATGAACCCTCAACTGCATCATGCACTGCGGCGCATAGACGAATATAGAGAAGCGTTTGCATAGACCGATCTGCATGAACGGATATACGAACGTATTCACATATATATATGGCTTGTGTATGTACGATGCACGCAGATATTTGCAATTTCGAAATTTACATCGTGCGATTTACAATTTAGATGGTTTAGTTTATTGTCTCCCCACGGCGAACCCTTTTTTCTCGTCACTGGCTTCGTACACTCTCCCACACACACACACACACACACACACACACACTCTCCCGCATCTCGTTTGGTTATGAAAAAGCTTTAGTCCTTCTGCGGAGCCCCTTCGAGCCATCGATACCAACTTTTTCACCCTTCTCCGCAGAGCTTTCTTTTTTGTTTGAATCTCTACTGTGAGGATCGCGGCTAAAAACCACCCCTTTTTTCTCCAATAGCACCCACAGCGTTCCCGTCAGCTGGAAGACTTTCATTTCGCACATTTTGCTGATGTATATAACTTCTGTCTGAGCTTCCGCCTGCGCAACCCTGTGTTCACGTGGCTCTCTCTCTCTTTCTCTTTCTCTCGCTGTCTCTCTCTCTCTCCCTCTGCCCCTTTTCCACTAGTTCCTTTTCTTTCTCTGTGCCCTCCCTGGCAGGCCTAGTTTTACGCTCTGCTATACAATTCCGGTTGACATAGAGAGGGAAGCAAGACTACGAGTCGTAGAAAAGAGGAAACAAAAGGGAGAAAGGAAAGGAATAAATGCGTAGCGTAGTCAACAGTAAGGCTTATGTTTCAAAAGCTGAAAAAAGCAGTCCTTCAAAATTTTACTCGTTTCGTGGTTTATATACTGCAAATTTTCACTGAAATTCCATTTTTAAGACGAAAGTAATCAATGTGGCGTTACTTCGTGCCGATATCATTTTTTTTTTTCTGTCAAAACTCGAATTTCCTCGAGTAAATTCTTCTACAAAAGGCCTCCTTATGTAGACTTTCCAAATTACCTAAATTTTCTGTTCGAAAGTCAATTTCGATCAATATTTCCATAAGCTCATTGAGATTTGACGAATAAAATGGCCCAAGAGATTCCTCAATGTCCGAAGTTTAGAGAAAAAGGTTCAATAATTTCTCATTGAAGTAGACACTTCAAACGTCAAATTGGCGTGTTTTGTAGGGAATTTTACTGCGAAGAATTCATTACAATAGTAAGAAGAATTTAGTAGACTTCGAGAATGACGTTAATTTCGACTCCATATCTCGATTGGTAGTAAAATCCTGTGGATAATTTTGCAATGTAACTATCGATAGAAGTCTGCAGCTCGCGAACACGACTTTGGGGACATGATGTATGTATAAACGTAGTGTCTACACAACCCTGAGGGTTGGCACTGAGCTACGAGGGGGTTTCTCGCGTTCATCGCGTGTGTACCCTATATATCCACCACCCTCGTTCTCGTTCTCGTTCTCATCGTCGTAGTTGCCGTGTTCTGCAACCCTCGACAATTCCTAGCCGCGAACTCCCGCGGGCACACCATATCTACTGCTGCCAGAGCACAACGTCATCGCGTCTATTATAGTCTCTGTACGTTCGGCACAGCCACATTACGCATGTACATATGACTATATGTTTGCAGTGGATATTCTCTCTATAGAAATATATGTGTGTAACCCTCGCTATTTTTTCAGGCTCTAGGCAATGCACACGTTGTCCTGTTCCCTCGTGGTTATATCGAACTCTACAATTTGCGCATTGCTCTCTCCTATATTCTTTATTTTCGTACCGAAAGGGCTTTATTTTACTGTCGCGTACGAATTTATATGTGTGAGTAAATAAAAAGAGTAGGAGTGTTCGGATAATTATATGGAAAATCATTACAGCCATGTATGCCGTTGATTAATAAGTTCGAATCTAAGAACGTTATAATAGATTCGAATAAATGAATTTTCTGTCGTGTATAACTTTTATTAAAAGGCTGGAGCTAATTATATATCGAAAAATTTCGAAGTAAAATTGTAAGAATTGTTCAAAGACGCAATGCCGGATGGAGAATGATTATTGCACGTGAAAAGCGTAAGAAATGGTTGTGAAAGTTGAAGTAATTAAAATCATTTATTATCGAACACCGCGGTTATGATAAATTTAATTAGTTGCTATATAGATTGGAATTAATAACGTGGCATTTAATTCGTTATTCCAAGATGGTGACTCCTACAGCCATGAGCTCGAGTCGATCGAAAGAATCTGAAAAATTCGTCGTGAGTGGGTGATCAAATTTTGTTGTATCTCGTTTTATTTTTTTCGCGTAACAAGAAACGTAAATTATATCGAGTTCGGATATGGCGGTGTGTCTTATGGTTGAATAACGCGATTTCTACAATTTCCCACGTATCATATTTGCCAGTAATGAGGTTTGCGAGGTCACTTCTCTGGATGTTAAACTCGCCTACGCCAAGAAAACTCAAATCACACGTGCACAACACACACTTCAGCAAATTGTTAGTCACTGCGCTGCTTTTATTGCGACAGTGAGATCATATAAAAATGTATATCTCATTGCGCTCTCGCGAAAGTTCCTCTCATGACTGGCGTATTAAGTTATTTGTACGCTTAGCCAATTCTCTGTGTAATTGACAAATACACACACACACGTTTGAATAAATAGGTAAATTGATGAATAAATAAATAATTAAATAAAGCGAATACATGTTTTTTTGCCAGAAAAGGCCGGAAAAGAATGGTTCGAAAACCTATAGTCGTGAGATGGTTCGTTTGCATTGCCACACTAAGTTTTTCATCTAATCACACAATCATTCTAATCAGGATTCTCGCGATTTAATAAAGGAAATCGTCCCAAAACATCAATTGCTATTGAATCGACGATTTCCGAGAAAAAATGTTTACAACTTTCAAGTGACAATCTTATGTGAATTTATTTTTGTTTCCGTGAACGTCCTTTCAATCTTCCTTTCATTCTTTATATTGCATTCCTTCTATTTCCTAAACTTCAGCACTTTGAACTCTTTTGTTGGCTAAATCGTATACAAATTGTTATATATTTGAAGCGGTTTGCGTCTTCTTTTGTATTGTAGCTCATATTTTACTGTTGTTTCAAGTGCTTGTAGGGTTCGTGACACGCTTTGAGCTCTGACAATGTGCATATTGTCACATATGAAACTTTTTTTCGTAATGTTTTTAGTTGTAAAGAATCGTGAGCGATAAAAAAAATGAACAGCTCATAGAACAACTTTCATCCGCCGATTGGAAAGAGCAAGAAAGAGAGCGAGAAATATTGGATTTTTTTTCTTCTGGTTAAACACTGAACACTAAATGCATACACGCGTGTAATTTATTTGATGGTTGTAAAATGTGACAAATTACTAAATCGTATCATTTACGACGCGAGCTACATATCCCATATAATGTGGTTTCGAGTCGTTGCAGCGACATGAAAAGCGACGGTGATGCAGTCGACGAAGTTCCTAAGGCACGTGCAAAACTTCGTGTACACATGGATCCTTTATGATTAATAATTCATAGATTAAGCGCGTGTATATTAGCTCATTAAATGCAATAATGCAGGAGGTTCGTGTCGGAGATAACATTTGAATGGGACTCGAATAAATTTTCTGATACATTGATCAAATTTTGCCAAGTATCGAAAACGAATTCCTGCGACTTAGAAATCTCGAGTTCAGTGTCGAATATTTTTGTTTTCTGCCTCAAGGTTCAAATGATCATTTTACTTATTACAAATTTTCGACAACAACCTTTTTTTTCAATTTGAACTCGAATAATTATAGAAATTCGTTGATCTATTGTGTGCAAGTTTCAATAGAGAAAAAAAGGGTCGCTTCCCAAAATTAGAAGGAAATAAAACGATCATCTGGATTCAAGGCATAAAATAAAAATATTCGACCCTATGAATTCAAGATTTCCAAGTCGCAGGTACTTGCCTATCAGCACGTGTGAAGGCAATTAAGGTAATTTATAATAGATTCATAATGTTCGACGTGAAACGAGGAAATAATTCACGAATGTGCTTTTTTTTAAATTTATATTCTTGTTTGAAAGTTCAGCCTTTTATCGCGTGTCGCAGACATTTCTCGATGGGTTTCATGAGCGCTCTTGCAGGGTAGTTTCGCACGCTTGGTTAATATTCTCATGTAAGTCATACACACTTACCCATACATGCATGTATGTAGCCGTGTTGAGAAAGTTTAAAGGTTCGTTCGCGTGCGAGGGCGATGTCGGGATTCGTCTGGGGTTGACAGGCAGCGTGTGTGCATGTTCCCGGGGGCTCGGTTCTTTCTCCTTCTCTCTTTCTCTCGTTCTTTCTGTGGTCTCGTGTTTATATTGCAAAGCGAAGAGAATGAAGCTTACTGGAGAGATAGGGCGTGGATAAGGGACGCTAGGAGCTCTTTGGGTTACACAGATGAGGCCGAACATGTGACAATTATCCAAGTAAACACGAGGTAACGAGGAAACGGAGAATAAAAAAGAGGAATTGGGAGAATATTAAAAAAAAACTTGACGAGAGAGAGAGAGAGAGAGAGAGAGACAGAGAGACAGAGAATGAAAAATTTGATTTTCATGTAACGTGGAGAACAAGAAAATAGATACAAACGACGCTACTGGAAATCAATACACAGGTGTGCAGTTCAGAAGAGGAAAAAAAGTCGACCACGCTCCTTGACCCCGTGGTTCAATACATATCAATTTTTTTTTCTTCGAGCAATCATCGTTGTTCTCTTTTTCTACTCGTCAAACTTTCTGTTTTGCTTGTGAAATAATTTCCATTAAAAATCACTATACCTTCAACCAGAAATAATGGGTGGCAAGAAAAATGGGGTTGATTTATTTTTGAGCATTTTTGTTCGGTCGATTCAAATACTGTTAATGAATATCGATTGATAAACTATTTTAGTATTGTTCAAATTTATGAACCCTAAACGGACAAAAGTTGGATTAATAAAATGTCGAACTACGAAATGAATCTAGACACAGTCAAATCGTTCTTTTAGTCTACGAACAGAGAAATGATTTTTGGTAACAATGAAATATCGGCAACTCCAGTATCATTTTGAAAACGCATTTCAATTTTGTAGATTGCATGAAAAAAGAGCAATTTTGTAGCAGTATCCAACGACAGAAACATCGTCATGATAAAAATTTGAACATAAATCGCGAATACTAAAAACACCAAAGCTGCCCTCGTCGATATTCGATAAAGCGATTCATCGGTGCCTGGGATGAAGGGAGGGGGTTATCACATCGAGCTGAAACGAAATTACGGATCCAGACTACTCATGCACTCACTAGAGGGGGCAAAACACATAGTTGTGCTATACAATTGAGGGGAAGGGGCAGGGGTTGAAAATATACAAGCTCGAGAGCAGGGAGCGAGCGCACACGGCCGTTTTGGCATACAAGCCGCTTGCAGAAATTACGATGGGCGGCAATGGCGGCGTTCCCAATGGTGGTGGTTTTCATCGGCGAATCGATCGAGTCCGGTAATTTATTCGTAGCTTCGAGCGTACACAGTCCCTCTTTCTCTTTCGTTCTTTTGCACGTTAAACGAATCAGTGTATGCTCGTATATTTGTCTACAGAGTGTCGCAGAATCGATGTCCAAGATTTGCAAAATTAAGTGGATGACAGAATTCCGAAGAGCAAAGTTTTTATTCATTTTCATCTTTAATGTTTCAATGAAGATTTATAAAATAATTTTCAAGGACACCCAGTCAATAAATTGAAAAAGAAAATAATATATTTATCAGCATGGGCGCGATCGGATGATACTTTTTCCATTTAAACGTAAAGGTTTTGGCCAAACTGAATGAGAAATCTGGCCAAAGAGAGTGGTTGATTTTCATGGCATGACGGTTTTCGATTATTTGTTATTGTTTTCATGTACTTCATTAAACATTTGTTCATTGACGATTATATGCAATGAAATTCAATGAATTTAAAAATTCAAAAACATATGTAGGTTTGTCTTCGCATATTTTCTGTAAACAAACATTTAATCGAAATTTCAACTGAAATACGTAGAGAACGTTGTATGACTCCGAAGCAAGTAGAGTACGTTGTAGAATGAAATCACGTGAAATAGTCTAACGATCGTGTATTTCGTCGTTATCGGACAATCTCAAGTTGGCTTGAATGATTAATATTTTTTCTGTTTGTATTCAACTAAATCACTTTTTCGGTGTACGAGGTGTAAGGAAAAAGCAGGAAATGGAGGAAACGCACGTTGCCGTTCCAACGACTGAGGATAGACGATTTTTTATCTGATCAACGAGACATTAGGGAAAAACTCAGGGTGCCTTTTATTTCTAGAATTCAGTAATCCAACTACTCTTTCGAAGTGAGTCACGACTTGAGAGACAGCCTGTAGATACATATTCATAATTCGTTGCAGAATGGAGAGAAATAAAGAGACAGAAAGAGAGGTCGTCGATCAGGCACTAAACGACTGTAGGGACAAACGTTATTTTTTTTTGTAATTATTGCGATATAGAATAGAATCGATAACTCGTTAACAGCCTACTCCAACCTATTCCTCATTCGTCTACTGTTTTCCGCTTATCCTTTCATGTACATGCACTTGTTTTTTCCACCCTTCCAATCATTTTCTCTGTAGTATTTTGTTTTATGGGAGGCTCACTCCGGGCTGTTACAAAATTAAGGGATAATCCATATCACGTCCTCTTTTGCCAGGGCCTTCGTTTTTTGGACAAAGAATTCGAATACAACAATATTTAGTGAATCCCAGTAGTTTAAAAGCCATCCAAATCATCGTGTAGTTCGAAGAGTCTTTCTAGAAATTTTGAAAAAGTATAAAACGTTCAAGATCAACGCGTCGAAAAGAGTAAACACTGCAAATTATTAAGAAGACGTTTTAAAAGATTGTTTAAAAGTTTAAATGAAGTGCAGGGCGTGGGAGCTTCTCGCTCTGCTATTCGCAGATCTGGAAGGGAACCTTGACTGAAGCTGCAAAACGTTTTCACCTCGAACGAGACAAACAACGACGATGACGAAGCCAACGACGACGACTACGTCGACGACTGTACGAACGTTGTTGGGACTTTTGTCGAAGTACGTGAGAGGGCACAACGAAAGGATATTCAGCCTTGAAGCGAAAAAACGTAACGGTCATTCGCCCGCAAGGTGAAGAAAAGTTGGCCTGTACAAGCCCAGGCACTGACCGGAGCCAAGGAGACGACGCTTCGAGCGATCGGCGATTCCTGTCCGGTCCGACGAACCGGTCCCACTCTCTCTCTCTCTCTCTCTCTCTCTCTCTTTTCTTTTTTTGTCTTCCCTCTCATTCTCTTTCTCACTTGATGGGCTTTGCGCATTTCACTCGCTCTTTCTCTTTGATGTCTTCCCTTTCATTCCTACTCATTCGGACTCTTTTCTTTACTCACTCACTCCCTATCTCTCGCTCTCTCTCTCTCGCTTTTTCTCTTTCTCTGTCTCTCTTTCTTGCGCCGTCTGTCTTTCTCTTTTTTCTCCTTCCCTCTTTTTCTTCATCTTCCCCGCCCTTCCATCTTCGCACCAACATCCTTCGGGCCTTTCGAACCCGATCGCCAAGAGAAGACCGGTCCCGGAAAATTACTCTGCGAGCAACCGTGGCCATGCGGCAGAACAGAAACCCGCAAACTCAACGCACCTCATTCGCAGCGATATATATAACCAATTCCACAACACTTCTACGTACAGAACCATTAATCAACGATAATGGAATTTATACACTAAAACTACAAAAATAGACGATCATTTTTTAAACATCACGTCAAAACCATTATTATTCAAAATAGAATATTACTATCACAAAACTACAATTTCGAAGAAATTTAAATGTGCTAATGAACACAGTTTTTTCCTCTCTTCAAAACAGCGATTAAGAATGACAGCTATTTTTGTCAATTCAAAAACTTCAGGCCTTGATGTTCTTCAGAATTTTGTTTTCGCCGAACGCTTTCCGGATAAAATAAATTTTGAACTGTTCACAAATTTTTTTCTCAAGTTTCCTATACATATTTATTTTGATTCTTCAAGAACGTGGACAAGTTTTTTCGGGACGAACAAAAAATAGTAAAAACTTCAAATAGATTTGAAACAGCAAATAGAAAAATTGCGATAGTTTTACGGAAAACGTGATTCCTGAACATGAAAATTCTTCTAGAAAGCGAATGCAGTATGGAACAATTTGAAAACAGTGTAGAATTGCATATCCTATCGATGAACTTCGAATGAATAAACTTACTCTCTTTGGTTCAATATTTACCCAGTCAATAAATCATTCCATTCAATTTTACTCTATTTGCGCGTCACTAGATACATAATAATTAAACCAGGACTTACGTACTTCAGAGAAAAAGTATTTTTTACTTTCAAATCCTGAGAGATTAGCCAATACGAAGGTTGCAACGTTGAGGAGAGTAAAAAGAATGAAAGCAAAATGCGAAAATCCACCTCAACCTTTTCCAACGAGATTATTCGAGAGATCTATACAGGATGTACGAGCACGAGCTCAACTCTCATATATACATACATATTCTGAGGTCCGTCCATTTGGTTGATGGGATTGTCTCACCCTCAAGGGTAGGATTTCATAATTCTCTGATTGTATTAGGCCCCTGTGTTGTTTCATCAAAGTTCACGACCCTATGCGACTGTCGGACGTATCACACGAACATAAAAACGTTAGGTAAATCACGATTTCATTGAAAATGATCTTTCCAATTATTTTCATAGATTATGATTATGAAATATCCGATCGATAGGAGTAACGAACGAATTTTGATCAAATTGCAGTTCGAATCATTTCTGACAACAACGAACACGGTTTTTTGCGTTAAAAAATAAAAATATAAACGTCAATGATTTACAAAAATTATTTTAAAAAAACTGCCTTCCTGCACTAAAATGATTGTATTTTATTTTATTATTTTTCTATTCATTTGCCTTGAGAATGGTCCAGTCAACAGTTTCGCAAAGGGAAAGAGAAGATAATTCAGTTACACGGTGACGACGAGATTTTAGAAAAAGCTCTGGATTCTGAGGACGTGGAAAAAAGCTCCAATTAAGTTGCAGTAGCGTGACGCGAGAAACCACTCGCTCACCACCAGACTGTGAATTTTACGACGTGTTCTAATCCTTTCCCTCATTACCATTTCACCGTTTCTCGTGGGCCTGACACACCGTAGACTAGTACGTGCATATAAATCTAAGTATATGGAGTCTTTCATATCAAATGGAAATTCCTTTTTGCAGGTTGTTACATCTAAGAATTATCAACGATTTTGCCTGCAAATTCATTAAGGATTTTATGACCTCGTGAAAAAGTTGAGAGGATCCTTAAGGTTAAATGATGTTAAAGATCGTGTCATTAAATCGCAGCGGAATTTCTCATTTTTCATGCATTATCCAAAATGAGGATGCATATTTCACTTTCTACCAACGTATAGAGGATTTAAAGTCACGGTCAAAAATGCAACTTGAGGCACTGAGCAAAATGAAGAAAATTGCCGATCTTTCTTCTTCCCTAAAAATACTAGATAATTTATCGCGGATTTCTACAGATTTTTTTGTAAAGCCCGAAACACACTGATCAAATCAATTTCGAAGGGTTAAAATACGAAATTAATAGGTCGACCTTCGTTTTGAATTACTTTTACGAACCGCGACGTACGAAATCGTCCACGAAATTTTAAATTAGTTTTCACATCAGTAAATTCATAATTATAGAACAAAATTCTGGTGCATCACTGCAATGTAAGTTTCTATAAAATAAAATTTTGATTCACAGGGTGATCTCGAATCGAAAAATTCTGTATAGAGCTCGTATCCTATTTTTTCCCCTCTCCATAGCTGGGCGGGGTGTCATTGACCCCATAATATTTTTCGTCGTGAAATCGACTTTACAGATATCCAGAAGCGTCCGAGCACATAAATCGCTTCGTTTTTTTATGACGAATCGATTCAAATGTGAGAAATATAATTTCATGAGAGTTGACGACTATTTTTCCAACATCAACATCCATCGTCAGTCGAAATGTGTCCTGATTGTAAGTTTTGAGTTAATGAATGTCTCGTCAAAGGTCCATCCGTAGAAAAAAAGGGTCAAGGTCGTCTAGTTTGGTGATTTCGAAAGTTGAATAAAGTTGCGCGGTTCGTTTAGGGCACGACTTTTGAAACGTGCTATATATACTACAATTCTTGTTGGAAGATTTCTTGTGAGTATACACACGAGGAGGGAACGTGTGGGTGCCATGTGGGCCGAGGGACTTTTGTACCATAACGTATCGCATATGGCACGTGAAGGCTATTTTTATTACCAAACGAACGAGCGTTAATGTGTATGTGCGCGTGTGCAGAATGAAGAAAATGAGAGAAGCCCTTCCAGAGTGTGTATAAATCTCAAGAAGCCATCGGTTATTCTCTCTGAGAATTTTCATCCGCGAGAATTAATGTACAAATCGAAAGTAAGACATATATAAGGCGCAGCGGATATATCGCAAAGTTGGCAAATAAATTTTACAACTATGGTGCAGAAGTCTTGGCGTTACCTTGAAAAAAATAAATGAAAAAGAAAAAAAAACTAACGTTTCCCAGCAACGCAGAAATAATTACTAAATAGCAACCTCCCTGTATAGCCTCTCAGTTGTTATTATTTAATTATGATATAATCGCTATTCTTGAGTCATGGATAGCGAAAAAAAAAGTTGTCTATAGGATATTTAATGTCAAATCGAATCCCATCCTCCTCACCCCTCAATTCAAACAGATTTTGAATCGTTAATAATAATGTTCAAATTCATATGAAATTGAAGAATAATTCTAACGTTTTCTCAACTGGTGTAAATAATTTTGCAAGACAATGAAAAAAAGAATAGATATACACAGTGAATGCTGGATTGCGAGATGTTACAGCAAAATCACGTAACTTTGGGTGAATACGTTGAGTGCCTCGAGTGAAACGGAGAAAGAGAGATTGTCCAGAGAGAAGTGAAACAATAGGTACAATGGGCACATTGAATTTTGCGTTTCTCTGCCGTGTGCTGGACGCGACGATGTGAAGAACGAGAAGAGCGTCCACAAGGGCGGCGGAAAGGCTGATGAGGGCGAGGGGAGCAAGAGGAAGGGGGGGAGAGGGTTGAGACGAGAGTTTCGCGATTCTCGTCCCTCACGGCTCGTTGGATCCAGGACGATTGTTCGTTTGTCTTTCCTCCACTGCTTGAGCTCGTCTATCTTTTCTTTTTTTTTTCTTTCTTTCTCGCTCGCTCTCTGCTTTTTTGTTTGCCTCCCCCGCATTCACTTTTGCACTAATCTATCTTTTTTCTATTATCGTTGTCGTTTTCTCAAAGTTTGTGCCTTGTTTTCCTGTCTTTCTTTTTTATTTTCTTTCTAAATTCTCTGCACCTCAACTTGAACGAAAATCCTGTAAAAAGACGAAGATTCTATCGGTTTTTCATTCACGATAAATCGTCACAAATTCCATGCTCCTTTACGAAACTCCCCAAAGACTTTCCGACCATTCTTCAAAGAAGAATTCAATCAATTGAACCCTTTTTCGTACTCTACACTGTGGCCTCTGAGGCTGCAATATTTAATAACGAAAAATTTCTCGCATCACTTAATGGTGTGAATAATACTTTAACTTTATATGGTAAACCAAAATATGTTGCATAAAAATATTCCCAAAAATAGCCTTTGGATATTGTAGAGAACCAGATGAAAAATAATTATTGTCATTTCTTCTCCTGTTTGTATTCAAATGATTGTTAATGGTTTTTTTTTTTTTTCACTATTTCATTCTTTTGAAACGCCGTCTGACACAGATGCGAAGGTGACTAAGAAGAGAGAAGAGCTGAAGGGACCGCGGAGGGTTAGCCAGATCTGTGGGGCACAGCGCTTAGATGCGCTTCATTCGTCCCCCCAGGGCGAAAGCCCCATGGAGAGACGAAGACCGAGAGGAGATAAGAGATGAAGAGAATGAGCGAAAGAGAGCAAGAGAGAGAGAGAGAGAAAAATGGTAAAGTTTGCTCTGGAAGCGCGTGTGATGCACGCACTCGTCGAAGCCTCCCCTTTGTGCACCGCACGCAGTGGGGTCCTCGAGTCTTTTTTTCCGCCGCCCCCTTAATTCCCCTTCCATAAAACCCACGGGGTTATATTAATAATTCAATGCAGACGCGTTGGATTTTTTTCCTCATCTCGCCACATGTGCCAAAGCGAAAAATCGGGAAGGATTCATTTTAGCAATCGAACATCGGTCCGTTGTAAAATTATTAATTGCACGAATTGGATTATCTCGATAAAAAAGACCGGTGTCTAAAATTAATTAAATTAAAATTGGGAAGAAAATTTAATTAAATTGCAACGCGAGAGAGCTCGAAACGCGTCGCGTTAAATCTTTTCTCTTTTTTACTGATTTTTAAAGCCTTTTTTTTTAACTCTTTTACGGCGTTTTTTATCTCTATCTTGCGCACTCTTTTTCTTTTCATCTTTATTACGATTTGGACGGATTTTACGACGTTTGCGGATGGTCCCTTTTGTGCCGCCGAGTTATTACCCGCGACGCATTTATATACATATATATATAGCACGTACACAAATATACACACCACACGTAATAAAACTACGTATCGTAATACAAAATGCAGATGACGTTTGCGAACAATGCAATTTCGCAAGTGCAGTTGCGTGTGACACGAAGTTCACGTCTTTATAGATATATACACATATGTTCCTCTATATATGCATATAAAAACAACACTGCTGCTTGACTACGAGAAATCTTTGATTGGGGTTAAATGGACCACAACGGGCTGACGCTTAACGGTCCCAGGAGTGTTTCTTTGTGTTGCAAGTCTAAGATTATAATCGAAATGCATTCGATTACTCAATTTTATGAAAATTACTGCATACACATTTTTAAATATGCAGAATTTTCATTTATTTACCTCATTTTGATCAGATTTTTAAGTCAATGCGTTTGTGAGGTGCGATTTTTTAAATATTTTTCCAAATGTCTGTGATTTCTTGAAAAATCGAGCAAACCAAACGGGTGAAGGGTTAAAACTTTCGGTTTAAAATGTAATTTAGTTTGAAAAAATTCTGAGCTCAAAGTAAAGAAAAATTTTAGTTCTCGCCCCGTCTGTTCTCTGTATTATCTGTTTTTTTTCCCCATGATTTTCAAGTTTACTTCAATCGTGAGTTGCTCATCTTTCCTATTCCGTTCTAAATCAAATGTGATTTTTTTTTTAATTGAACAAAATAATCGACGCTTCGATTACTTTACGATCCGTAAGGATACGGATTTGTTATAGGCACCGGTGACACATGTGCGAGTGCATTGAAAAAAAAAGAGAGAGAAGAAAAACACTCGGTTTCATTAATTCACAATTTAGCAATCCACATCGTCTAATTCGTAAAACAAATGAAACATAATCAAAACGACAATCTATGGAGAAACAATAACAAGTTTCAAAATCAAACAGAAAAAGCTGTCACAGCGAAAGGAACAGAAACACAAGAAAGAAAACAAAAGAGAACGAGAGCAAAGTTTAGGACATTTTTAAAAGGCACGTTGGCAAAGTAGCTGGTGAGCATGTCGCGCTGCAGCTGGAGCTGTACTAACGGGCAAGGTCGATAACACCTCGCCTGGCATCGACGGCCAAAGGGATCTCCCCACGTGGGCTGGCGCCATCAAGCAGGGATGCCACGAATTTCGTTCTGCTATGGCATCTTTGTCATCTCCTCGCCCGGCAGTCGGTAATAAACGATATTGCAAGGATTTTTTATAAGAAACAAATAAAAAAATTCAAAGAAAAAAACTAAAAGAAGCGATTAAATACAAAAAAACGTTATTTGGTCAAAGAAATTTTGACGTTAACGAATAAAAATGTAATAAATTTGGAGACGACACAATTTCGAACGCGTGGCTTTTTTATTTCTGTTGATTTATCTAAAAATTGATGCGACACTGAAAATGATCAGAGAATCAAAGGCACTGCGCGGAATAACAACTTATGGTTCCGAGGGATCAATTAACGTTACCTTTATCGTGTGAGAGTGAGGAAGAAAAAGGAGAGGCGCCACCGTCACCATCCGTTGAAACAACGTGCCCCATAGGTATAAATCTGTTGGTGGCTTTTAACCCTTACCTGCAACAAGAGAAAACTGTAATTAACTCGGAACCGTGGCACATGCGGCTGTACATGGTTGAGTATTGTGCTGTTGTTACGTGGTTAATTCATCAAGAGGCTGAAAGGATACGTTTGGCATGATATTTAGTCAGCCTCGAGAGGGAAGTCTCGGGAGCGTTTAATTCTCACGTTCGGAGAAAGTTGTGGGTGTTCGGAGCCGGCAAGGCAGGGCTCTCCGGAGTGGATTACGTGACAATACGTGAGAGCCGCTATTTTACCAACTTCGAAATTGATTTTTAGCGCGAGGAAAGAAGAAAAAAACAAGGTGCACCTTTCCAACGGTCATTCACCTTACCAACGGAACAAAGGTACTTTGGAGTCATCGTGCCTTTATCGACCGTCGTCGATTCGCTGAAATGTTCAGCGAGGCTTAGGAAGAACAATTGAAGCAATTAAATTGAATCCATAATTAGGACCACTTAGGAAATTAAGCGAAACACAGCCTTGGACATGATAAAAGTTTGATTAGAATCCTCGAGACTTTTTGAAGAAATGCAGACGATTTTTGACCAACAACATTTCGTCAAGTCAACAAACAATTGTTGGATTTTAGGGTTTTCGTTAATTAGGAAATCATTGATCAAGTTTCAGGTCCTATTTATGTTTCTCCATTGATATTTCTCCATGTGTAAGACACGAGAAACTCCACGAGACTTTTATTGAAAGAAGTGACATCTTGTAGCAACTCGATTCCGCTGCTGGTAGTTAACGCATCAAATTATCCAGACTAACGTTGAGGCAAAAAGCCCCGGAAGGCAAATGACATTTAGATAAAATGAGCTTCGATATACAGCTACGTCGGATATGAATTTACGATAGGAAAGGTTTCACGTCACTACGAAATTCAAAACTCATGATTGCCTAATCCAGAAGGCGCCTCAATCCGAAGCATCAGTTTTCTTATGAGGTGAACAGAATTCTGTCGCGTACTGAATCGGATTTTCATACTCGAATAAATGTGTTTACAGAATATTTCGAATGCACCTCGTGACATACACATTTTTACAGAATATTCCGGATTTTCATATTCCGATAAACATGGAAATTCAATCGATACTGAAGAATAATGTGCTGAGCGTAATTGAAAGGATTCCTAGTCACGTCAACAGTAAAGCGCACGATTCGAAAATGTTCATGTCAAACTAAAGCGCAAAAAAAAACACAATCATTTTTCCAGACGATTCTAATGCATAAACGGAGATTTCTGGAAAGAATTTCTTGCTCTTACCTTTTAATACTTCTTTTCTAGCTTTTCTCATTAAATGTCTATACGGTTTGAGAATTTATCGCAAAAAGTATAATACATGCTATATCGCCCGAGTTATGTTGAGCGACACAAGCTCCCACTCGTTTAATAGGTCACCGTGAATAAAATAACGGCTTTCGCGTAACAACGACCGACCGTCAAATGTCCTTCATTCATCCTCTTTCAATACTAGAATTTTCTTCATCTCTCTCGTAAGTTCGCGAAAACCTTAAGTTAACGTACCATCGGTCGATAATGTAGGATTTATTTACTGAATTTTGGGAGATGACACCAAATGGATCGTTCGAAAAAGGATATTCGCGTTAATTTCTGCCGGCATTTAAAAGCAGCTTAACAAAGGTTAGGTGTGGTCGAGTACGAAAGAAAACGAATTGGGAAAGAGAATGAAACGACGCGGCAGAGTGTTGAGAACGAAAAGAAAAGAAGAAATGAATACCAGGCAAACAGGATGTGGCGACAACGTGATCCAACTCACGATGAATTTCTACGCTGCTAAGGTCTGCATCGCGGACATAAACGCTGTTACGATGTCGTTTTATAATACTGCTTTGTGGGCACAGTAAAAAAAAAAAAAATGGTAAGATTGTTAATCCCATAGATTGACCAATTCACAAAATACGACGAATGTGGGCCCCCCCCCCCCCTGAGTAACTTGAAGCTACAGGTCGTTAATCCCACAAGTATCTTTCCGTAAGGTCCGTATATTAATTAAGCTTTCAAGGAGAATAGCGACGAAGAACTTCATTTTCACTGGGTAATTCATGAACGGGACATAAATCCTGACGAGTTTACCTCTGCAATAGCGGAAATTTATAGAGGGACGTGGAAATTTCGTCTCCATCCCCGAAAGGAGAGTTTTAGTGACAGAGGATGGATCGAAGTTCGACCACGGTAAAGTAAGTGAGGGTTCAATAGGGAAATTAATGAAAAGAAAAATTTAGTGGAGGAGGTTGTAAAGTCGAGGAAAGCTTCGCGTGCCCTGCGATGCCAATATAAACCGAAGCGAATGCAAGTGTGGCGAAGCGTATGAAGAAAAAAAGGGAAAAAAAACGATAAGGAATTGCCGGAAGCCCAAACAGTAATATGAGTGCCGGTACTAGAGTGAAAACAACAACGTAGCGGCCTCCCCGCGTTTCACGTATCACCCTGCATTCTTATCTTGATAACCATCTGGCACTTTTCCAGCTTCTCGGAGCTGCGCTCTTTGCTCTAGCAGGAGAATAAAGAGAAAGAAGAACAAGACGAAGAAGAGGAGAAGAATGAGAAGGAGGTAGAGAAGTAGCAGCGAAGCAGACTGTGCTGTCTCGAGTGTCTTGCCGCCGCGGGGGAATACAAGTTTTTCGTCTGGCTATCGAGAACGAGACGGAAACATCGCGCATTGGAAGAGCCCTACTACGATATTCGATTTCGGTATCACTTGCAAGTTCGCATCGATGTCTCTAATTGATCACACTCACACATGACCATTCATCGAAATGAAAAGGATCGTGAAAAATCGATGAAAGCATGTAATGGTTACACGGATTCAAGTCAGTTTAACCCGATGAGCTTCTCAGTCATGATCTGACAAAACCATTTGGAAAGACAGACAATTGCTGATCCCAAGATTGCAACATTACCACATGAAACAAGTCATCTTGAAAGCCATTTGTTTAACCCGGAAACAAAAAGGGACAAATTCGTCTGGATTGTAGGACGTGTGGAAAATATACAGAGACCGCGAGTGGAAATTTCAGGGAGATCCGGTGTCACGAATTGCGTCATTACCCGGTACGTTCGTCTCGCAAACATGAAATATGAGGGGAAAAAAGCGAAAAACTCCACCGGGCTGGTAACCACGTGGAATACTTGTGTTTGCATTTGTGTGTGTAGCGTTTGAGGAAACGTGTACAACAAACGCTGGGTGGGAAGGTGCGGGCTCTCGACAAAGTCCGCATGGTCATTTGTCAACGGGAATCAACCAAGTGCCGGGTTTTGTAGTATTCTGACGCTATTTTTTATTCTTTTTCCTTAATTTTATATACTGCTATCAAATGTTGAGCAACGCAGAGTTTTTCTCTCGTAAGAAAACACTATTGAGCCAATCATTGTTGTCCATCAAGAGAATTATATTTTCTTGTGTCTTGATGATTTTTGATGTCATCCCCTGCAATTTTTTAAACGCTAAATGCCAGTATTCAGTCCTAAGGCAATTAATCTACGGATCAGTGCAAGTAACTGCTCTTTCTGCATATTAAGCATTAGAAACGTATTTTTTTATCGTTTCGAACCGTCCGTTTTGAAAACTCGTCAAGACTGAAGACCACGTTTTAATGAATGTCAGAATGGATAAATGGTTTGATGGATTGATGGATTACTGTGGAGTACACGTGTCCTAGAACGCGACGATAATCAAGGGAGTAATTAACCAAGTAAAAATATCAGTCTCAAATCGTCCGTGACCAGCAGCCCGTGGATACGCACGCATGTGCGATTGGGAAATTCTTCATACGTTTATTTATAAAAGTAACCATTCGAATATCATTGCACAAAAATGCAATTATTATTTTATAATGCAAATGAGCGGTTGAAATTGGGGTTATATTTATAACGTAGCCTGTATTTGTATGTAGATATGCGTGTTTTTATAGTCAAGACAGGACGTGTGAACATATATGTCCGTCTCAAGGGAGAAACTTGCGCAATTATGAAAGCAAGGTTGACGCGAACGTGAGTGACTCAATGAAGCGCCTAATACTTCATCAATGACTATCCGTTAAGGCGACGTAATGCATAAACTCTCTTCTCCCGTGTGATCCTATTCGATATTTTTAAATGTCAGTAAGCGGACGGTAAAAGTTACTGGCTATAGTAATTGCAAGAGACATGAAATGATAACGTGTATCTGTACAAACATAAATACATCTCGAACGGGTGAGCAAGTGTAGGATGACAATACACGCCAAACACCTTACGTACGATACCCCGACACTCGCTTAAAGAGAGCGAAAAGGTCCTTCACTCATTCTTGGAATATGTATTCATCGGGGCACGTACATTTGCATTTATTTTTCAACATTATTTCCACGCGTGTGATTATTTTCTCTCCCGTATCTATCCATGATACGACTTCTTAACAACACAAGAAGGGAGATTAAAAGAATCGATATTATCGACAAATCGAGGATAGTGAATGCCAAGATGCGTTTGATTATCGCCTTTTAGACGTAACGAGGTTATGGATTATTTATTACCCTCTTACTTTTCCTGATGGTTTTTTTCATTTTTATTTTCAAACTTTCCAATTACAACTGACCATGAAAAACATTATTATATTGTGGTGTGCAGTTTTGTGCTCGGGGGACGATGAGGGATGGGGCGAATGGATTTCTCGAATAAAACATCGCAACTAGTTTGGTGCAGTGTACGATTAACACGATTTCAAATTTATTCTGAACTAATGAAATAATAAAAAGCGAGGCAATATGAATCTTTTGATGTTTTTCGCGATTTTTGTTTTCAAATTCTTGATACGATGTCACTTAATTATAATTTTTTTTTTGCCCTTTGTATCCATTATCGAAGTATGCAGCGTCCTGACGTCTTAGATGTCAGAAAATCAAAATATCAACAAGAATTCATTCAAGGGAATATAATGATATCGTAAGAAATATAGACATTCGAAAGAAAGAAGTTCCTGCGATGTTGCTGAACTCTGCACCGTTGAAACACAGCAGCATCAATTTTGCTGCACGTACGTATTGACTAATATGTTTGTATTTCAACCCAAACCTGTTTTCCAGAAATTCTAGCCATGTGTACGAGCTTTGGAAATAGAGAAAAGAGATGAGGTTTGACATGAGTTTGAAAATAATCACCTGTCACATCAAACTATGAAAAAAGTGTTGTGCCCTTTCGAGTTATACCCCAGGGAAGGATAAAATGATATTGTTTTTTAATGTCAACTCTGTCCTCCCCTGCTGCCAAATGCTTGCTGCTTATCAATTTATATATTTGTGCGAAATTTACAGTGATATCTTTATTCAGTCGGAAGGAATTCGACACCGCGACGAATCGTATCGACGTACAACTTCATGGATGCGAAGTTTCGCAAAAGCGGAAATGGAAAAATTAAAAATTGAATTTTCTCTTTGATTTCAGAACACCCTGCGCATGCAAAATTTCGTAAATGTTTCATATGGAATTAATTAACAAGCGTTTGCGTTGGTATTAAACTAGTGAGACATGTGAGCTTTCACAAATACTCGCCCAGATGGACGCACGTGCAAGGATCAGGAAGAGATGGTTGTGTGAGTGTTGGTAGGTTAGCGCGATTAATGGAGGATTGTGCGCGAATAATTAATGTGAGCTGCAGAGTGTCGATCGTTACGATCCTAGGTTTGCTGCCGAACGGGAATGTGAAGTTCGCGAGAGAGAAAGAGAGAGAGAGAGAGAGAGAGAGAAACATGCAGACAGAGGAAGAGAGAGAGAGGTGTGCGTAATCGTGCAGTGACATAATCGTTGCGATTGCCGCATGGGAACGGTAATTATTCGAGGCCATCACAACCACGAGAGCTGAATTACATAGCCGCTGTTGGGAATCTGCTGCACGAACGTTTAGTACGAACAGCCATCAAATTGCGCTGACTCTATGTGTTTCTGTCAATTATTTTAATATTCTGTATACGATGAAAGGGCTATCGTGGGTCACTGAGGTTCGAGAGAAGTCCTTGAAGCTTATGGGATCGTATGTGGAAATTTATCGATATGTGGAAAAAGGATTAGACGAGGAGATAACAGACAAACGTTTTCCTTAGTGCTGTATGAAGCTACACAAAAAAAATAAACTTATTTCCATGAGAAGGTCGTGATAAAACGATTACACATTTCATAAGTTTAGCGTTAAACGTCGCGTCAATTCTTCTTCGCGGATCAAAGGAAACACCAAAAAGTTCTTCATCGATCCATTCCATCTTTCTTTGAATCTTTTTTCTCGTCTCGTTCAATGCGTTAGCTAAGAATCTCGTTGGTTTCCAAATGAGAAAGGAATCTCAAGTGAAAAGAGAGGAGGAATAATGAAACTCCAAAAAGAAGAAACGTTAAAGCCTCCCTCGGTTGCAGTGAGATTAAGTAGGTTTGCAATATGCATCCGGTGAAAAAATTTCTTGAACTAGACCGCACAGCAATAATTATGTATGTATAAAGGGTGTCTCAACAGTTGCCCTTAAACTTTGCACAATGGGAATATAGTCAAATTTTAACAACAGAAATCATTTTGCACTTTTTCATTTGATTCCACGACAAGGAGCCAAAAATCGAGCTTTTTTTTTATTGTTAATGAATTGAGTCCGATTAATTATTATTGAAAATTGCGGAAACGGTGCATCGTAAAGGAAATTCAAGATGAACGTTTATTCTCAGAATATTTCTGATAACAGGCTCTGTAAATTCCGTCTACGACTCTTGGGACGCTGTCTATATTCCCATAAATATATAAAGAATAATGGGATAGAAAAAAAAAACAAGACGACTTCGCAAATTACGTTTTTTTTTTCGGTGCTTGCAGAGCGCACGTCAGAGGTCGTTTCTTTGACCAAAGAGAGCACTTCTTAGCTTATGCCTCTTTACTCTCGTTTATTTCAAACCCGGGTCAAAAGGTGAGGTCGCCAACGTCTGAAAGAGAAATGAACGAGCGGGAGGAAACTCGAACCCCCCCTGTGGCAACCGGTGTACAAGGGAAACGCTTCGAACGACTTCTAACCACGCAAATCCATTTTTTTATTTGAATCTAAGAGGTGGTCTCTATCCTCGACTGTCGCTGGTGAATCTTCCTTCTGTTCAGCTCCAGTGCACTAACAACTTCATTAAAATAACTTCTGGAATATTACATTATTTATAATTAATCTGTATGCGAGCAATTGGAACTTGTCCGATTGGTTTTCCAATCAACACCAAACGTTTAATTAAATCGATCACCACAAAACTATAAACAATATCAATGATCAGGCAGCCAATTCCGACTCGACTGTAACTCACAAACTCAGAGCCATCGATAAACCCAATGAAGTCAATTTTTTTTTTCCCCCGGACTAATTAGGACTGCAATTAAAGCAATCGCGTAAATGCACTTATTATTCAATCCACGAATCCAATATTACAAAGTCCATAATCACGTTCGCGGTGCCACGTAAACATGTGCAACGATATTACATACTCAGAGAATTTTACCGAATGATTCAATGTAGAGTCGCGCGTATTTGAGGAAGACGATGTTGGAATCCGGCGAGATAATTGAAAATTCATCAAGAGCGTTAATCAAACGATTGCCGAGTGTATACGCAGGATAGCAACGTTAACCTGCAACTGTTGAATCCTACCACATTAATACAATTATGTACATATGTAACGTGTACGTGTCGATGAACAAAAGTTAGAAATATATTCGAATGACTGCACCTATGTCACGTACATTCGTTTCGCGTAATAACTTCGTGGAAAGTGCTAAAAACTCTGCCGACTTCCCTGTGTGAATAGCTTCGCACGTACACCAACAACGCCGTATAATTGTGTGTATTTACACGATGTATCAAAACTTTCGAACCCCGATGCCCAGGCATTCAAGTATAAGTGAAAAATAAGTCCGATCGTTGCAAGAGAGCAAAAAACTTGGCGGGGTGGCGAATATACATTGAAAAAGTAGTTGCGGCTCAATTAAATAATTTGCAGGACACCCGTTTGAGCGTATGGCGAAATGCTACATAAATGACCTGCATTTAATTCTTAATCAGTTTCAAATGTTTTCCGTTGATAATGTCCGGCGGTGCAGCAGGACCAAAATAAGGAAAGAATAATCTAATATTTCGTTGTTGAATGATTTACGGAATCCTGTATTACGTGTTTTACAAATTTAATCATTCAAACCCGGTTAGGAAACGGAAACATTTACCGATCCAATAATAATTTAACTAGACCATGCCCCCGTGCGAATGATCATACGAATTGATAAACTTGTCGATAGATAAATTTGGCCATATGCATAATTCAAACTGGACCAGACACAGGGAGTGGAGGAACTTATGGTCCAAGTCGATGAGGAGAAAATTGACTTTTTCACCTTTCTAAGAAGACTCCGATCAGTGGTTCCATTTAGCACAGTATGACACAATCGTTGAGAGAGTAGAAGTAAAAAAAAAAATAGTATAGTGAGTCGATTACGTCAAAGTGAAACCAGCAGGGAATAAGTTTATTGTATAACTTATATCATCATAATGAACGTGACGACCGCGTCGTCGTTCTCTCTATGAAGCTATTTTATTATCTCATACGGATTGAATCGAGTGCAGCACAATTGAATGATTAAATAACAAAAACGTAAATTGGTTGATGCGTAAAAACGTTGTTATCATTATTGGGCAAAGTTTCCAAGGGTTTTTGTTGTTGTCAGGAAATGAAACAGGTGTGAGAAGGACGTTTCCGAAGGGTTGCGTTTCGTACTATACTGACTGACGAGTATGAGGAGCTTTAAAACAATGAAAAAAGCGACGAGGAGTCAACAGCGTGGAAATCACGCTCTCTCATGGGTTTTCAGTATATCCTTGACAATAGCTATTGCTGTAATAGCAGCAATAGCTGCGCGGGCAGCCTTGAACAACCACCGGAAAACCTTGAATACGAATTTAGAGTACGCGCCGCGCGGTATTCTCGCGTGATCCGAGGCTAGAACTTCCGATTAGGAAATATCGTTATCATAAAAATAAATTCTCTATTCGGACACGTGTAATTTTTAGAACGGTTTTATCAACACTCGTTTCTTTTATTAACATGCTAAGTATTTTTTCCCAACGCGATCGATACGAAACGAGCACAGCGGTAATGACTCGACGACGGTGTTAAATACCGCGAGGAGCTTGCTCGTGGTCGATGGAAGATTTTCACGCGAAATTTTATTTCGTCAGTACCGATAGGAAATACACTGTAGTTCGTTAATGGAACTCTTTAAAAATGAAAATTATTAACGACAAAAGGTCGTCATCTAAATAAACTCGTCTCATTGAAGCTCCATGTTCCTTTCTCAAGTCAAAAAATCAAAATAAAAAGTAATCGCAAAAGTTTCCTGTGGAATCTTCCTACCTAGCGCATAATAAGCCATCCGCACTGGGCAATTTTCGAGTCAGAATGCCGTGCTGCTTGTACGAGCAACGGTGCGAAAAGAGTCAACGACCCTCGAACTTTTCCTCTCGCCAGTCAGATAAGAAGGCGAGGCACACGAGGTTGAGTTGACGGAGAGGGATAACAAAAAAAAAACCAACTTGATAGAAAATGAAATACGAAAAAATAACACAGATTCTCCAGTTTTAGGGTCAAAGGAGCAAAACAGATACAGGTAAAAAGTTTATCCCACTTGAGTGTAAATGCCATAATAAAATATTCTCCGTCGTAATTCATTTATCTGTTCAGATAAAAATCAAAAGAACAATTCCATTAAACTTCAAAGAGACGGAAAACCTGAATCCAAGCTTTGCACGAAAACCGTTGTTTGATTTACGAAACAGATATATTCAGACGCAAAGCCGTCGTTAGCTCTCGTTAACGCTAAAATGTCTTACAATTTTCAACGAAATACTAGTTTATTTGATTCCATTATCGAATTCAGCGACCCCAAGAATCCCGTAAACACTCGAATCACACAATTCGCGATTTTGAATCGTTTCCTCACCATTTGCAGCAGGAAATCCTAAATATACGCGACTTTTGTAATCAGTACTTTGTATATAATCGATACATGATGTAACTTACTTAAAAGGTTAACTTTTAGGGGGCAGCGGTTTTTGGTGTTATGATACTAAACCTTAATAGAATAAACCAAGTTGTATATTTTTATGTATGCAAAATCATATTTTTTGACTCAACCCGTGTCTACATGAAATAAGTTTGAAAAAAAAGTCACGAATCGTCATATTCGAGGATATAAGAGCGCGGCAGGGCTCGCTCTGGCTCTTTTAATACTTGGCGTCGAGCTGCTACCGCGTCTCCTGATTTCTTTTTGATAAACTTCAAAGAATCAGATATTACTATTGTTAGCCTGTGTGCCAACAAAATTTTATCTGTACAAATGGTAGTGAGTTATTTGTTTTTCCTCGTGACCGAACTGTCTCGCTTTAAGTCATGGGATTTCGTCATCGCGTGGGCACATCGACAACCATGAACCAGGTAAGCGGAATCCGTTGAACATGTTGAGTGGATCGTGACTTCGCTGGGAGTTCGCTGCATCGAAGGGACCAATAGACTTTTTTGCACAAGGAAATCAAAACACATAAGGGAAGGAAAGATATTGTGAGATTCACTTCGGCGTTCTGTGGAAGGTCCTGCGATCATTTTTAAAGCCCGACGAATCTTGTGCACGAAATAAGTCTACACACGCGAACAAACGACGTCTGTTTGAAACTGGTCCGCAAATCTTGTCGGCAGTAGGTTGCGCAGTACAAGCGAGCTTAAAGAAAAACGATTTAGCGGGAGGAGGCCAGGGGAGAAGAGCTTGGAACACAAGGAGGAAGTCCCCGGAGCTTCAATACGACGAGCGATGTGCATAAACAAACGCGGTCTTGAAGGCATCACGGGAGGTCGAGTAGAAAAGAGAAACTTATAAAGGACTTTATTTGACCCCTTCACCGTTACATCCAGTGAACTGAACCTTTCAGAAAAATGGATCAATTTCCGTACCTAAAGGGCAAATACATAGCTTCACTGAAGATGGCAAATCACGTCGGAACTCCCGAGAGCACGTTATTTCATAGCATGAAAAATATCTGAATGACGAGCTTAACATAGCATCAGACTTGGCCACAACACAGGAAACTCGATCCTGTTTTCATTGGAATCAAAGTTTAGTTCAATAACAATCGAGATATGTTTATATCTAAAGCTTTATAAATTGATAAATATAATTATCAAGAGACCTACAATAAAAAAATCCGGGTGAAAAATCTCAAAACCATGCTGCTCAAGAAAGAGACATGGGTTCAATGGCTTCGTAAGTAAAATCGAGTGGAAGCCGTTTCGTTTAAGGTTCAAAGACAACTTCACCGTCAAAAGCCAAAAAAACTTGAAGCCGCTTGCTCGCACAAGACCTGTTTACGTGAGGAAAGCGCAATAAACACAACGTGTGCTCAAAGGGGTGTAACCCGGAAGGAGACCTGAGAGAGAAATCAATGCACTCCACTGTCCACCAAGAGCTCTCTGTTATCGACAGAAAGGCGCGAAAGCTTTGCGCCTCGTGGCAATAACGATTCGCATAACTGTCTAATTCGTGAGGAATAAGCGAACACTGAGAGGAAAGCATTTAACGACTTGGCTTCGCCGTTGGAGCAAAGAAACAGTGAATGTCAGTCCTACTCGGACCTGGTCAGTAACTCAGCTGCAAGCAATTTTAGGTCAACTTTTTCACGTTGATTTGGAGCCCTTAGAAATGTCCGATTTCATGAGAAATTTTGATACAGATTTTCCTCGTAATCAACAGTAAGAAAAATGATGAAAAATCTATATCGATTTTCCGACGATCCCATGTTGCGAAGAATTTGGTAACGAGTGAATATGCATGATCGGCAAGCAATTTCGTATCGACTCTACGTAGAATGAGATCGATTGAACGAAAGGAAGAACCTTCACAACATGAGTTTCAAATCTGTTGTTTGTTTGTTAGTTTTTTTTTTTCATTTTCGTTTTGCGACTTAACTTCCTGGGAATCTACAAGAGTCTTTTAGATGGATTTGCAGGCTCGGATGTATAATTGCAGATTCCGGCTTTTATCGGCGATTACAGTGCTTATTACTGTTTGTATGGATAGACTCATTGTAAGATACATGTTTTCATATTAGCACATATGTGTTTGGAGGTTGGCCATCAAGCTTATATATCTTCGAAATATACAGAAGCGAAAAATGGCAAAGTAGTACATGGTATGCACACACGATTCATGAACTTTCGTGTTCACTGACAAGGAAGGGTTACATTTGAGAGAAGGAGAGAAAGAGAAGGTTGAACCGAGTTTCTAGGGATTTGGGACGAACCCACCGCTGCGTCAGATTTTCTGGCTCGAAAGCCGAGAGCGAGGGAAATGGGAGGGAGACCGGAGGTGATCTCCAAGTCAGCCGAAGCCCCGGAAGGACTTCCAGGGTCGATGGAATTTTGGGCTACGAGAAGAGCAACTCGCCAAAAGGGGTTGTTGCTGACGGAAAATGAGAAAAATACGTCGATGCAATATTAGAGACGAAAAGCGCGAGCAAGATGCATATGTAGGGGTTAAAGGAGGATGGAAAAATTTCCTGCAGAGAACATTTCACCCACGACCCGGAAGTGTACTCCGACCTACATGAGAGATTTCGTATACGCAAACATATCGTTCCGTGTGTGCTTCGAAAATACACCCAAACGGTGGATTTTCATCGTAACATGAGAATGGAACAATGAGTCGATAAAAGTCTGCGCGATATGATATACGGATTGAATATCGTTGTCATTCGATTACCGACGTTTTTCGCGCGTATCCCCAGCTAAAAATAACAGAAATAAAAGTACATCCCGAAGGACTATGAAAGATAGTAATCGACATAACCTAAAAAAAAAAAATTATAGACAGACTTCACAAAAAAGACGCGCGGCAGTTTAAATCGAAATCAAGAACCCACAACGGCGTGAAGTCATCGGAAGTCGCCGCCTTCCTTAAATCATCAAATAATCTGTAACTTTGAAATCAATTAACGAAGCGAATCCGCAGTAGGTTTAATGAATTATGCTCTGTCCATTGCACACAGAAAGACATGCAACAAGTGGTGACATTTGTCACGATTTCGAAGAAAAATGGTAACAAAGAAACATCCCCCCCGACGATCTGCGCTCCTGCGGGCAGTCGTAAGTCAAATAAATGCTCCGGCAACGGAATCCCTATCAATTTAATCCTAAAAAGTGTATATTGTTCTCTGTAATCAGCCTCTTAACAAATTCACGTCAAGAATTAACAATTCTCTACGCGTCATTTGGAATTTTGTTTAGGAACGAATAAGTTTTATTGTTTCCGCCAGCAAAAGAAAAGGATCTGCGCGTTCGACGATGGTGTTACATGTTTTTGAAGATCCTTACGCACCGAACGTTGTGGTCGAAACACGTAACCCACATGACGCATCATTTCTGTATATTTACCAAAAGCAACGAATCTGAATAAATTCGAGTGAATTTAAGACAATCAATTGAAATGTACATTTCGACTGTGAGAAATATTTCTGTGAAATAGAACCCCACACGACAAACTTGCTTTTTCGGGACATCTAATCCTTGTGGATGAAACGCTTTCTGAGAATATAAGTAAGATTGGCACCCAAGTAGGTTTACAACGAGGCCGCGGGCGATGTGGTACGTGCGACTTAGCGAAAGCATTGTGAATACGAAAAGAGAGTTGGATGATACGACGTGGTAGTTGGATTGAGCAAAAGTGTGTGTTTTCGTGTGTGGCAAAGTGTATAAAGGTTCCGATAGAAGGGAAAAAAGAAGAGCAGTGCGGTAAGAGATATAAAAAGCGGCAAGTACAGCAGATGAAGGGTAAAGAATATGAAAAGAGAATGGAGAGCATGAATATTCCGAGTGGGAATCGCACAGAAACGCGAAAGAGGCAAGATGAATCGCGTATCATTTTAAAATGTGGCACACGCTCTACTGTTTCGTGTGTACTTAAAAGTGGATAGAACAAAAAAAGCGCAGAATAAGTCAAGAGAATCTTGGATGATTTTATTCCGTTGGTACCTTTCCTCAGAAGTTTGGTGACTGGATGTGGATTTACTCTAAACCTCATGAAGATCGCATGAAATCTTTAGAATTGAGGAACCGTGGATGATATTTCGAAAGCATTTATGTTGAAGTTCATGATGTCTGTTATTAGGCTCATATAATTCTCGCTGAAGTATCATGAGGTTAATCGATTTAGTACTTTCGAGTCGATGTTCTCTCACTATCATTTGAAAGCCTGCAGAAGCTCTGACATCATATATGCATATTAGAAAATATCTATAGCTCTCTAAGCTGCGAGCGTGGAATGAGAGCAGCACAGAAGAGACCGTGTCGCTAATGGAGCGCTTCGAAGCTTGTCGATAACTGAATTATTCCAAAGTGGATGGGAACGCATCAGACCGCCAAGGCAAACGATCGCTAGCGTTATCCCGGCTGTTGGAGACCGGCGTGGTAACGACCGTGAATTACCGCTCATATAACTTTTATTATTCAATGTGTTCCGACGCGAAAAATGTCGATGAGACAATCGCGTAAAAAAGCCAATAAATCCTCGACAAAAGGCCAATAACGTGAAAAACAATTTATATCGAACTTTGAAAAGACAGCTCGACTCAAATGATTAAAAATCCACTGGGCCTTCGCCTGATCAAATGATTGTCAAAGTGATTGTTGATGTTTCGTACTGTTTCGTGTGTATGGGAAATATTTTCCCTCGATACCGGGGACATTGACATGAAATTCGTCCAAACGTCGAGAGGCATCGTGTAGCAAAGATTTCACGAGGAAAAAGAAAAATTATGAGATCGGGCGAGAGATGCTGGGACATTTTCTCTCCTAAGATGGGGAGAGACTAAGAAAACACTCTTCGATATAACTTCCGCTTGAGTTTAACGTCGAATACCGAAGTCTTATACTTCGATATATGACGAAAGCAACCCGCTCTTCTCTATTCTATATCCTCTCCCTCTTCCTATACATCTTGGTCTATACTTATATCATTCCACTTGAAATTTCCTTTCTGATGGCAGGATAGGAAAAAAGACGTTCTCTCTCTCTCTCTCTCTCTCTCTCTCTCTCTCTCTCTCTCTCTCTTTTCACCATTATACGCAGCCTGTATAACCCACTTCGCAAACATCACCAGAGCTATAACATATTTACAGTTCTCCTAAACTTTATTACCGCGGAAATTTTGTCATAACGTTCCACAAGAAAAATCAACAACACTAACAAGAACGGCGACGTTTTTACTTCCAGTAGAAATAAATAATTCGTTAATGTAAAATGTCTCATTTTTTAATTGAACTTAATTCAATGTACATTCTGTTTTTCAAAGACAACTCTGTCAACTCATTTTTTCTTCGACTACGCCGCGTTTATACCGAAGCTAACTACACATTTTCGGTAACCGAATCTTTAACCGATTCGAAACACACGATAAAATTGGAACTGTTGAGTTCGCGGAAAGTATCGAGTTCAAGTTCACGACACAACTTTTGCTAGAACAAAAAAACGCTTGGTTTTCAGATCCAAGTTGCGAATAAAATTTCGAATACTTACGAATTTCGAAGACGCCGGTATTAAACAATTCAGCACAAAATGGAAGAAAAGGCTTCAAGTTTTTGCTGATACATTCATTCTTGAAAAATGAAAAGATAATCAAAAGTCATCAAATTACAAAGTGGATGAATTTTCATAATTAACGATGATCTGGACAACTAGATTTGCAAATTTCAATATCGATGCACAACACCGTTTACTCTTCAGCAGCTCACTGCTCAACTAGAATTAAGCGATCAAAGTTGAAATCAATTGAATGAAGTAAGCATTCACATTTTCACGTAGAATCGCCACCCCGAAGAATTGTCGAGTTTCGTACACAAGGCAAGCGACAAGGTTACAAATTATGAATTTAAATGACCGGTTAAAGCACGTGGACAAGTTCACGTGAGAGTTGATCCGGATTTGGACAAGTATCGCAATTCATACTTAATCCTCCACAATATTGAAACACAATACACATCAGTGAATATCTAAAAGAAACGATAAGAAGAAAGAGTGTCAACAAAAACGATGTTTGAGCTGAGAACGATCCAGACGTACTAAATTTTTGTGGAGGGTCGAAGAGTCCCGAGTCATATCAGAACCGCAAATTTTACTCTGAGGCGCCCCGTGCGCGTAGCATAGTACGCGCCTCTACAGGATGAGCCAAAAATTAACCTCAGCATTCGAATATAAATATAAAATTGAATTTTGGACAAAATAATCTCAATGAATTTAAACATTTTCAATAACCAATGGAAGTGTTCTGTCAAAATGAAAACTAGTGACAAAAGTGTCCTAATGACGAGTTCCCCTCATTCCGCACACTTTCCCGACGACAGTATTTTATCAATGATAACATTTTTGAAATCTTATCATCTCATGAGAAAAATCGAATGGAATAACTTTCCTTCTGGCGTTTTGTCGATGCGAATAATATCACAGTGTCCATCGCTGGATAATATCGCTTTGTTTTTACATTACTTTTTTTTTTTTTTTAAGCAAATCTGCGGAAACTGTCGATGTCGAGAACGCTCTTTGATTTCATTTAATTTATGCATATTTATCAATAACGCTTGATTGAAAGCACTAGTAGAAATACAGTTGGGAAATATTGCCCTGGGACATCGTGCAACAGCTGCGCTATGGACGACTCGAAGCTACGTTAACACATAAAACTATGAGGTTCGTTAACCGCTAACAATGTACTCATTCATATGCCCATTGCATTTGACCAGCGGCAAGAGGAAACCGTTCGGTAGGATAGTCGTTAATAAATTAATATTTAAACGAATGTACCCAAGTTCATGCATAAATGGATACTTCGTATATTCTATATATTTCAATAAATTATCTATAAAATGGTTTTCATTGAAATATGTAAGCCATTTTAGTTGTCGACCGTGCACTTTGTTCTCTCGCTGTCGTTATAATTGTTAGAACATGGATGTAGACTTTTCCGCTAAGATTTTTAATTATCTTCTAAGCTCTAACTCATACGAGACTGAACCCTGCATCAAAAGCATCGATTTTATCTCTACACATTTTTGAATAGTCATGCCATCGCTTTTGGATTTCCTGGATTCGTTTTTCATGGGTTGCTTCAATCCTGATTCTGTTCGCCGGGAATATTTTTTTGCCCGGAAGTCCTTCACCAGGTGATACTTCAGGGAGTGGGTTTCTTAGGGTGTGAAGAATGAGAAACATTTTGGAAAGCTGCAAATCCCAATAGCGATGCTGCAGTCATACTGAACGAGATTTTAGCCTTTTTTTAATTTCTTGGTTCCGTCGCCCCGTTGGATTGGTTCGTGGATTACACGTGGTCATCCACTGTCGTGCTTACAACCGTTCACGAGCATCGACCTACTTTTTACGATAATGAATTGGGGCAAATTGTCGGAAAAGATGGCCTTCGGATAGCGTTGCGTGGAAATGAAGTTATCAATCTAATTATTTATAGGAGTTAGATTTAAGAATAAAAAATATAAATAAGGGAATTGAGTCGGAATTATTTTATCCATGAACCACCACAAGGAGCGTAGAAGGCCATATACTTTAATTCTTTTTTTTTTACTTCCAGATTACATTAAACTACGGGTAAGTAACTTTCTGAACTACTGAACGAGTGCGAAAAGTCATTCAGGAATGGATAAATGATAGTAAAAAAAGGATGAACCAACCATCTAACCTCCAACAACTTTTCGTACTTCCTAAGCAACGGGGACTCGCTCGAGAAAACCGGTTCATTTGAGCTTTATTGAATTATTCTTATTTTCATTGGATAAACCTGTTGAAACCAACGGTATATTTCATCGACTTTTGTAAGTCTCGTTTGTCTAGCTTCCAAGAACTAATTTCAATGCGAATAAGTTCTATTTGTTCGGCAGGCGATTCGCTGGGAAGAATCTACATTTGGATGATAAATCGTAAAAAAAAGGACACTCCTCTGAAGTAATTAAAGAAGAAAAAAATAAAATTCAATCGCTATTTAGTCCCCAAATATCAGAGGACTTTCTACGAGGATTATAAACTCGATGATCGTCTCAAACTGATCAATGGGAGAAGAAATAACATTGTGGACTTGAATAATTTGTAACTTCGAGAGAAAAACACAATACTGATGAAAAATGTTACCCATGGAAGTAAAAACGAGAGAAAGAGAGAGAGAGAGAGGGAGAAATAGTGATAAAGTTAAAGGTGTGTTCAATTGAATTTCCGCACCGATTCCCAGTTTTCGTAAATCAAATCCAAACTCGACCGAGCTACGCAAACGTGATTTTCATCGCCGTAGCATGACTAGTTGCAAGAGGACGAGAGTTATATCACCAGTTTCTAGGTCGCCTTCCACGCTCCTGATACGAGAAAACTATCGATGTGCTATAACCACGAACTGACTTTAGTTCCAATTGCCTGACTTACTATGCATTGCGTTGGATATACGAAAAAAAAAACATGTAATGTGACTCCTGGCAGCCCGCATGGGCAAAAATGAAATATTGAACCATTATCTAGTGATTGTGACGACTTTTTTGAGCAAGTCGTTTGTGAAAACAGCAAAAGTTACTTGAATTAATTAATTCAATCAATTCGAATGGTGAAAAAAGCTAGAGTTGTGAAATTTCATCTTTTTTGTTCTGTTTATATAATTTTTTCTTATTTTTGCTAACATTTTATACTTTTTACTTGTTCTTCAAATTTATCTTGGATTTACTTGAATTTTTGAGTTCACGCCAATCTTTTTACTGAAAAATAAATGCGTGACTGAATTTTTCGCGTCATCCAAAAGCACAAGCAACTCTTGGTGAAAGAATCAAGGATACGAGGTCGAGGTTTTTCTTCGTCGTTTAAATACGTGCGGAATATATAAAATTATTAGTTGATGCGAAATCGAGCACTGTTGTACGGAAGGTCGCGTGACGAAATTGACACTGTCACGTGTAATTTCGAAATTCTTTCGAGAAATTAACTGTCTCGCAAGCGAATGAACGATTTGTCTCGAACGAAAATAAATAAACCTTGAAATGTAGACATTTCTGAAGATTCACGAGTGACCATTACATTCGTTACATTTCATTACATTCTTCGTAAAAGTTGAAGCGATTCGAAAATAAAAGCACACCATTTTTCTTAAATTAATGAACGAAAAGAATTGATAAAAATCGAATGAGCTTTTGTCGTTAAGCCTCACGATACAAAATAAAAGTTTTTACTGATTTAGCGTCGAATATCCCATACGCATTATGTATAAAAGTGCACGTAGTATCGGTTGCGTAAGTATATGTTGGTCAAGGCAATTGGGTTACGAGCAAGCCAATCTTACGAGAGCACAACCCGCACCTCAATCCTCGATGCAATACAACAGAACTCCCCCTCTCGTTTTTTTTTCTTCTTCTTTCCTTGCCTCGTGTGCAAGCAAATGTGTCGATCGTAGTGTTTTTTTATGTTCATTTATTTATTTATTTTCATTTGTATTCAAAGTTCTTTATTTTTTCCTGTTTTAATTTCAATTTTCTTTGGGTCCTAATGTTCGAGAGCTCGAAAGTTCTGATTCGCACGACAGAGAAGTTTTTTTCTAATCGTCATTATCGAAGCTCCGATCGATGAAGTTGAAACGTTTCGGGGAGCAGAATAAAAAGGGAAAAAGAAAAATGTCGTATGTTGAACAGCGACTGGAATCACATTTAAATATAACTTGTTATCAAACGAACGTGATCGAAGTAGAAAACCATTGCCTGATAATCTCGACGATAAAATTTTTTCTATTTTGTTAACCGGTGCCGCGTTGTTTTTATCATAGAAACAGTTTTTCAGCAGAAAACAATAGCAGACAATTAAATATGATTTACTCCATAAAAACGTGTTCAAAACAATGAAATATGCAAATACAATTTAATTCAAGCAATTGGGTTTGGTTTACGCGGTCGTTTTGGAAACGAAACAGTCATCAAAGAGAAAATCCTGCGTCATAAATTTTATTAAACGGAGGATCAATTGAAAATCAGCGAATAAAAAAGAGAGAGAAAGAGAGAAAGAGGTCAGGATTTTTCTTAGCAAAAAGCTATATAAACACGTGTTATCAGCAACGGCAAAGAGAAATAGTGAGAAAAGCCATGGAAACTAGAATCGGTTTGGAGTCTGCGATTCGTCGTAAAGAGAGATCCATTCTTCGAGCATTCATAGAACGAATCTAGAGCGTGCAAGCGAAAGGAGATAGGAATAGATTGATAGAAGCGTGGTAAAGCTTCGGCAGGAAACGGAAGGTAAAAAGGGGGGAAATACTATTCCGTCCAGTGAGCTTTATCGCTAAACGGCTGCTATTCAAATTCCAGAAGAGGCGTTAAATCTCTTGGTTCTTGCGGTTTAGAATGGACATCGAATTTTTATCCCTTCCTCTATTCCCTGGGGCGGAAATCGATCGAGAAATCCGATCTCCAGGGAACGAATAAAAATGCAAAAAAAAAAAAAAAACATGAAATCGTAGTTGTTAAAAGCACCAGAAACATGGCGAGAATCGGAGATCGAAGAGGATCAACGAAATAGAGAGTGAGAAATAACAGGAAGAAATTCCCAACGGATTTCAAATCATTGCACCAGCGATCACCCAAAACATGAAAATTGGTGCCCAGTGGACATTATGGACGAGTAAAGAATCGAGTAATTTGTTAAAAAAACACACACACACACGTTTTGTTATAATAAAAAAAATGGTGACTTTAGCACATCAGGAGCAGAGTGAAAATCCGATACAGAAAGAAACGGAGAGAGACACGATTTGGTGAAACGATGACGAGCAGAAAGATCGTTATCTCATCACTATGACACAAGTGGCTAAGGCACTGACCCGAGCTGCCCCGCTGTGCCGTGGTCTAGTCTCAGGGTCGCAAGATATAACTTGTGTACACATGTAGATACTGGTACCATGTTAATGAATTTCTATAATGCCTTAAATTTGAAGCACGGCCAAAACACGAGGCCAAAACGATTTGACCCGAATCTTAAATCGTTGTCGCCCTTCCCCACCCGATTCCTTCGACAAATATCGGCACTAAAACCTTTTTTTTTCTATTTTCTTACATTAGTTTCCATATGATTTTTATTTATTTATAATATAAACTGTGAACGTGTACGTTCAACAAAATTATTTTGACACACGAATAAAATTCCTTCTTTTTCCATAGAAAAGCCAAAAGTTTATATGCAATGTTTTTCCACGATAATTGAACCATTTTTTACATTTAGATTTTCAAACTGAATTTGCTGGAACAATGGGAATGATCCAAGAGAAAAAATGATGAGAAAAAAAATAATGTTGGTTGCATTTAAACGATACAATGTTTAATCTCAAAATTAATGTCAGAGATTTCAATAGTCGAAAAAATCACGTTTTATCAATGTTTTATTTTGACTCTGTATTTGGCAGGAAAAAAGTAATAAGTTCAATATCAATGAGATTCGATTCTGAGAACGGATTCGACACATAAAGATGATTGTTAAAATCAACAGTTTTTCAGTGTGAAAAAAGACAGTCGTTAACGTCTCACCATAAGGAGAACTTTGACCATTCGTGAAGCCGTGACGCAATTAATGTGAAAATGAACGTCAAACCAAAAGAGACTAGTGACTTAGAGCGAAACAGTAACTTCATGTTCGTGTTAAAATGGTTTTTTATCGCATGAGACGTTAGCTCGAGGCCGTTAATATTTGTTGACGTTGCAGAAGTGCTGCACACACGAAATGCAACACCTGACGATGTATTACAAATTATGAGACTTGGACTGCGAGAGCCGCGTAACCACACGTCATTATTTGAAGTTATAGGCACTTTTTGTAAACGTTTGAAAAATTTTACAGTGCAGGAACGTTTGTGTTCTGCGGTTTCTTGATGATTTCTTAAAAGTTCGATCGAGACTTTGAAAATTGTTTCCAAAGCATAATTTTCGAATTGCATTGGTCGAGGGCATCAGCATTTCTTCGCATTATTTTTAAAATTCAATTGTAACTTCGTATGAACTTTCGACAAGGTTACGAAATTCGAAATTCCGTATTCCTTCAAAGACAGCACATTCAAAACGTACAAAATGAAACTTCAAAACTTGAAAAGGGCAGGCTGCAAACTTTCGTGATATTTTATCGTATAAATAAAACTACATTGAAGTTAAGTTGATAAATTTCTTGATGGTATCCAAAAAATGTACGAAAAACTAAAATCTCATTCAATATTTTGTACAAGCATTTCAACTGCTTGAATAAATCTGAAATCATTGTTGATACTAAATTGTGGCTCCGATGAAAACAACTGAAGAATTCCAAAAAGACGTATTTTTATCGTAAATTTCTGTTAAAATAATCTCCGACCCTGGATTGAAAATTATGTTCCGCAAATCACTGAATTTAAGGTAAAATATAGTCGATTAATGAACCTACGAAAAGCCCATTAAAAAAGGAAGAACCTCATGAACGGAAAGCAAATGTGAATACGTGGCTCTTGTGGGAGAAAGAGAGACCGAAACAGAGGGTAGAAGTTCTTGAACAATGCGCTTAATTGAGAAATACTTCCGGCGGTGGTTCAGTTGCTTTGTAAATCGTTGCACGATCGGTGGGATTTATGTTGCTATTTTTCAATCCAAGTATAAATATTGACACAAAAACATACGGGGTGTCAAGATAAATAAAATGAAAATCAAATCGATTCACCGGTGCAACGGTTCAGAGACTTGACCTTATGCGCATTGAAACACTCGCGTTACGAGAGAAACTCGTTTAAAGTTTATGCTGGAAAGGTTATTTGTTGCTTATGAAAAATTATTCAACGCACACCATCAGCTTAAAACGCAAAGTTGTGATCGTAACGACCCAAAAATTAAGGTTAGTGAAAAAAAAATCGATAAAAAAAAGTAAAATGATTGAAAAATCGTACATTAACAAAGTTGTCGACTAAATTTTGTTAAGTACGAAATTGGATCGTCCAATGTTCGAAGAAAAATAAGTTTTTGAATTCGGCTGATAAAAATAAATAAATATCTATACAAATTTATTATGACACGACTATTTTGTTATCATCCATTCAAGCCGCACATTCTACAGACTTCAAACAACAGAAAAATATGCACAAAAATACAATATTTCTATGTAAATAATGTAAACATTTCCTTGAATTAACTGTAGTGACCTTCGAGCTCGAAACGGCTTGGGTGTGTGTGAAAATTTCTATCTCTTTCTCAGTAATTTGATAAATGACAAATGCTGCTTGGTACAGTGCAGGAAGGTGGACCAGCAAACGGTAAATAGTGAATAGAATACGAGCAAGTCTGCATATGTGTATATAACGAACTGTACAGACACCGTGGGGCCTTTTAAATTTATCCAACGATCCGCTCTCGTCTCGCCCACGCGGATGAATACGTCTCCGTTGTATAAAAAAAACCGCGCGAGACAGAGTGGGAGAATATTAAATAAGGAACGAACGAGGAAGTTAAAAGAGAGAGAGAGAGAGAGAGAGAGAGAGAGAGAGAGAGAGAGAGAGAAAGAGAAGGGGGGGAAGAGGTGCATTTTGATCATCAGCCAGATTGGACGAGTGTGTGATAAGCCGTGTTTTTAAAGTTCTCTGCACGTTGATCGGTTACAAAATCTGCAAAATTTTGAACTAAAAGAAAGTAGAACAAAAATATTCGGTAAACAATAAGCGTACGGACAAAAATATCTTCATTGCTCGCTCAAGTGCTCGTTTGGATTAGTATGAAAAATCATAACCCTCGTGACACAACGAAAAATCCTTATTTATGATGAAACCGACTCGACTGGCTCGAAAATAATTTACAAAAACTTCGAACGGTCTTTTGTTTATTTTCTTTTAGTTTCCCATTAAATATTCATTCGAAAGATCAGCTTATTTTGAATTGATTAGAACAAATGATCATTCTTTAGAAATGAAAATAATTCTCATAAATGATTTTATTTAACGGTGTCCAGACGTTTGCTGCTAATTTAAGCAACGAAAATCGGTTGAAATTTTTATCAAATCTCTTCGTATTGATTGGCATAAAAAAGCAAAAAGGATAAGTTGAAAATAGAAAGAAAAATGTGTCGACTTTGCACCGATGAAAACGACCGAGACATAATTTACTTTGGAAAAAATAATTCGAGAAGCTCAAATGGATGAAGAACTAGCGAGAGACGAGCGTATACAAAGTCAGCTGATTCGCGAGAAGACGAGTCTCAGCCTGTCGAGGAAAAATACTTGCAGCATTGCGTATTCGTAGGATTGAGCGGGGGTAAAAGAATTTCGACGAAAAAGAAGAGGCAGAATATTTCAAAATAAAAAGAATATTCCGTGTATTCTGAGAATGTAAATAAATACAATGTTAACGTTCGCATCGTTCATGCGGAATAAAATTGTTGGTTGGACAACAAAATAATGGGATTTTGCGACACCGGCAATGATGAATATTTCGTGTCTCAGCTGGCAATTCGTAAAAATAATTCCAGAAACTTCGATTTTGAAACGTGTTATGAACGAGTAAACAAATAAAAGAATCAACGATAAAAAATGTAAAAAAACGATTACATTGGAACGAAACAAGCTTCGATATCACATCACAATGGAATAAAAAATGCATAGAAAAGTAAAGATAACACAATGGAATATTAAACGAAGAGAAAAAATAGGAAGGTATGCGATAAAAAGCTGCATACGTTATTGCATTGCGCAGCATACGTACGAAGCCGAGTATCGACGTGCGAATTGGAGGAAAAAGGATAGAAATAAGGAAGAGAATAAAAAAAATGTTTCTAACCTTGTTCGGCGGTCCAGTTTCAAAAGTGAGGTCCCGCGTCGTGCAAATTTTCCGGCAAGCAGGATTCACGTTGCCCCCAGGTCGTCTTGGTTGACACTCGAATTCTTGTTCACGAAGCGTTTTTTTGTCGACACGAACGATAGTCTCTCGCGGTAAAGCCGATAAAAAATGAAAACAATAACACTCGCGAGTCTGTAGAGTTGACGAATTTGCGAAGGAAAACTTCTGCTTCGAATCCCCCCCAGCACCAACACAAACACGCTTGAATCACGACTCGGTTCAACACCCACATACACACACAGAGAAGACACGATTGTGTAAAAAAGAACTAAGTAAAGCGCGCACACACGGTCACACGAGACGTACGAGAAGCTGGCACACTGGAAAATGGCAGCCGCAATGCACTACGGGGCGCCAACGGTTGCCAACCCGCGCGCACTCGTTCCCAGTCTTTATCACTCTCTCGCTCTATCCCTCTCCCTTTTTCCTTCTTCGTCACTCGGAGCACCGAGACATTTTTTTACTTGCTTGTCAAACCTCTGGGTTCCGATTGCCTATTTTTTTTCAAAAAATTTCTTCAAATGTATATCCCCAGTAAAAATGTATTTATTTTTTTGTCTCCCACCCTCCACAGGGCCCCACAAATCCACAGGGCCAACGTAGATCGTTTCGTTATCGTCGTCGTTGTCAAACGATTAATACTTTGCAGTCATATACACAAGTGTCGATGAACATTGCTATTAGAAATATCTCGTACTCGCTTTTATTTTGGCTCATTTATTCTTTTTTCCCGTATGCCAAACGTCCACTCCTGTGTATCGGCTTTTCTAATTCCTTTTTCAAGCTTTGTCACCGTTTAAGAGACAGAAAAAGAGAGAGGGCAGTATTAAAAAAAAAAGGTCCCCGGTTCGGTCCACGAATATAATACACAAATTGTCGAACGGGCAGAGACACGATCGGGTTCGACTGACACACCGAGTGTGTTTACACGAAGCGGCCGCGATTAGCTGTTGCCCGGGCTGGTATAACTCTCGATGCGTTGGCACCACTGCTGCTCTGACGTCCACCAACACATCTATAGCACAGTAGTCTACCGCGCCGCCTGTGTCACGACTCATAAACATACAAGGGCAAGTTCTTGTTGAGTGTTGGTAAAAAAGGCAACGACGAAACGTAAACAAAGGCTGAGAATATATTTGAAATAAAATCATTGAAATCAAACATTTCTCGATATTTCGACATGTTCTTTCTCGATGTTCGACATGTAATAAACGAACGTTTGCGTCTAGCGTTTTGTTTTTTGGCAAAAATATGATCTTTACACGCAATTGATTGAATCAAGGACGATGCTAAGTGAGAGACCGAGAAACGGCGCTTGGAAAACATCTTCGTCGAGAATGGTCGCATGCTCGCGTGGGTGCACGTGCACCCTTGCCCAACGTATGTTGACGTATGAATTGGTGCATGTGTACGTGAATGACCATTGCAGCCGTCACGTTGCTGTAAGTCGTTGCCTGTACGACTTCAAATCGCATGTGTATAGATGCGTGCGTGGAATTATTGCAATAATCGACGATTATTCAATTAAAATTTGAATAATCCAAAAACAACATACATTATTTATAATACGGATTAATGTTTGATGTTTTATAGTTACTTTTTATTTTTTATTTACCCGTAGCGGAAGATTCGCTTGTAGATCTGTTATCTATGGATGATAAAGAAGAATTCTGCTTGTTTGTTGCACACTTAGTCCAATCAACTTTACCGGTATCGACGAATGATAAAGCAGAATTCTGCTTGGCCGACTGACGATCAATTTGTTCAGTTTTCTCGTTTGACACTGACTTTCTGCAGAAATCGTTCTTAATGCGATCCCTTTTTTACAAATGGTGGTAAATGTGTTTTACGGGTATGTTTTCTATCTTATCGGTTTACAGATAATGGTCGGTCTGCAGATAATGAGCTTCTTCAGAAAAGCGAGTAAAAAAAAAAGTATATGTATTTTGAGAAAACGAACGGTAATCCGAGAAGAACAAAATTCATCCAATTCCAGGTACAAATTTCAAATAAAATTCATCTATTCGTCATATTTTTGTTGTTCTCATCATTGCACTCATTGCACTCAGGGAATTTTTATTTGGAGAATGTTTTGGAATCAAAACTTTTACTTTATAATTGTATAAGTTTTTATTTATTTTTGTTTGGCTAAAATATGTTTATTTTATATTTTTCTAATGAATTAAAGATTGAATTCTTATTTCAATTCGATTTTATTATTCCAATACGTGTATCTCTGTAAAGATGACTTTTTACAGCCAAAAATATCGTGGGATCGATAGAAACTTCAACCATGCGTTCGAAGATGGAAAAAAAATGGGGCACGAATTCTAAGATTCACTGATCGCGAAGACAGCTGATCGAAAAAAGAAAAGCGAGTATTTTTGACACCATCTGCTTCGATTTCGACTTTACAGGAAAATAACGTTTGTTTTCGTCCAAAAAAATTTTTTTTACCGTTTCACCATTTTTTGCGCTATAAAAAAATAAAGTACTCGATCTTTGACAAAACGACCAGGCCAAACAGAGCCAAACATCGAAGAACAAACAAGAACCCAACGTGTCATGTTAGCGTAATTAAATTTCTTTTTCTTACTCTGTAGAAGTGAGTTTTAATTCTTTTTTTTTCTTGACGCATCACAATATCACGGAGCGCGTGACCAAATTTGCTTCTGTAATATATCTGCTACACATAACTATATATGTGAAGTATTGCTTGTGCTTGTTTAGGCATTGGCGCACAATCGAACCGGAGAACCTCTGGAGCCCTTCACAGACATAACAACTTTGAGTCTCGAAGAGTTACGAGACGTTTATACCCTCATCAAGAATCTTTTTCTTTTTCCTCTTCTCACGATTTTGTGCATTCACTACTATCACAATTCTTGATACTTTCGAAAAAACATTATTTCATTGTCTCATTTCAAAGGCCTGTACTTCGTTTTTAAATCGAATTCAATTAAATGAGCAAAAAGTTGACTAGAACGAAAAATTTATTTGATTTATTATATTTTGTTACTATTGAATAATTATTGAAGGACAATGACTGATTAGCGATTATTTCTTAATATTAAGAACTCTGTTTAAATTTTTTTTTTTTTTTTTTTAACGTTCTATTATAATTTTTTGTAGGAGCAAAAGAAGAGGCTGACGAAGCATTTTATATTTCATAATAAAAATTGAACACTACATTCATATCGTACTGATATTTCAATCGTATCAAATTTCCCATGAAGAAGCACAAAGATCAATTTTGGGCAGTCTATGTTTTCGTTGTTTTTTTTTTTATTTGTATTTTTTTTATTTTTTCGAGACGTTCGTGTTCCCAGTAAGCTAACGTAGCCTAATTACGTCATGTGTTTTCGAACAGGCGCGACAAAACGTCGACGGAACAACGTATCGGAATTCATCATCCTTAGTAATCATAATCTTCTCAAACTTAAATTATTCGATCAGTTCAAATCGATGGATTCGTTGATCGGAGAAACTGTTGACTAAACTTGGCAATTTTCCTGAGAACGAATTCACAAGGAAATAAAAACTTTTGTTGTTGTGGAGAATTATCAGAAATTAAGAATATTTTATTATGGAATGCATGAGATTTTTATTAAGATTTATTATGTGAATGATCCAAAAAATACGAAGTATTCGTATTTTTTCTGATTCAAAAACCAATGAGGCACAAATCAAATGTCGTGGACACTTACTCGTGGATTAATCGCTGTAGTTGCTTCATCATTTTTTGTCTTTAACTTTTACTCGCAGCTATTCGTATGTATATATCATACAAACTTGATACAAACTGCATCACAGCTTGATATCAATTGCGGACAGGGAACTGATGTTGTTTAACGAAGTATCGCGTGCCAAGTGGCCTGAGTTCAAGGGGAGAAATTCCCTAATGGCCTGAAAAGCACGATATCTAAAATCCACTCAAGTCGCTCTTTTTTCAAAGTCCGGAATGTGTTTACGTGTGTTGTGTGTAAAGTCGAGAAAATATAATCGAGAAAAAAAAATAGCGATTTTCAAAAAAATGACTCTTTTCTCAATTTGGCATATGCCAATTCAATGAGAATCAAAATGGAAGCTACAGTCACGTTTTTATTTGGGGTTTGAAACTCTTTTTGGATTGAGCGCGAGTCCACAAAAGGTTTTATCATTATTAAACGAAATACTGTCGCGTTTTCGAGTTCGTCGTATTATTATTTATTTTTTTTTGTTCTTTTTTTTTTCTTATATAGCAGAACCGTAAGTACAATAAATTCGTTTATCTTTTCATCTAAGGTGGCGTGGCGCTCTGTGGAAGATATGAAGTCGAGGCTATTGCGAAGTCCGTGTCCGAGGTTGAACGGGAAGTCGTGGGTGGTGGGAGAAGGGGTGAGAAAGAAAAGGGGTGGATTACGAAGCGGGAACGGCGTGTGTCGGCGAGGTAAAACCGTGCGTTGGGAGGGATGGAGGGGATTGTCGATGGTCATTTGTGGGACCGGAGTGACTCCTGGGGGACGAAATGTCTCCCGCGATCCCTGGACGAGATACCGGACACGCTACTCGTTCCAACCCCCATTTCGTCCTCTTATATTTCTTCTTCTTCTTCTTCGAGGGAGAAAACCTGCTTTTTCTTTCTTCATCTTTCTCCTCTTATTTTTCTCTTTCTCTCTTTTTTCTAGCCCGCTCTTTCACGCTGGCACTTCGAGTGATGTGCCTCGCAACATAAATGCGACACGCCAACATGACACAACCCCCCGCGAACGAATAAGCCACGTGATTGTCTTAGAAGGTTGTACAAATCCCAACGACGTTTTTTTTGTGCCTACATCCTACGCTCTTTCTTTTTCTATCTCGTTTTATTTTTTTCCTCAGCCACTTTTCGTTCCACTACAACTTTGAGTTGTGCACCCTTAACCTCTTAACGCGAGGATAAAACGCATACGCGCAAATGGAACCAATGACCATTCAAAAGTACAGAGAAAAAAAAAATAGTCAGAAGTAATTGAGTCAAGATATTTTCCGCCCTCAATTATTAATCATTCCACGTCAAGTTAACTATAAACCGAAGAATAATATCTTCATTCGTATCGCCGTGGAAAGCGCGTCTTTCTATTTCAGTTTCTGCTCACCGCGAGCTTGGATTACCACCATAAAGCTCACGTGCGTGTCGATTTCTGACATCACGCGAGAATCTCGAGGCGTGAATGTTGAGGCGATTGCGTCGCATTCCACTCGTTAATGGAAAATCTTGTTGATACTTTGTTCACGGATTTCTTTCTCTTTCTAATAATCATTAATCACGATTAGAGCATTCATATTGTTACTCGGATTGATGCATTAATTGTAAATTGTATTTATAAATCCCCAATTAAAATTCAAATTTTACTCGGAATTCTCTCGGTGGCGATATTTAAAAAAACGTTTGAAATAACTATTATTCATCAATTTATTTAAGTCTCAGTCCAATTATCAATGCAATCTTTTGAAACGATGCCTCGAAGACTCTTTGAGTGGAGGACGATCAAAGGCAACCGTTAAGCCGCGATGATAACGCTCAAATCGCGTTTATCCAGGATCTTGTGAGCCAAAGGAAGACGAGGGTAATCGGGTTGTTGGTTGGTTCGCTCGTAGAGGGCGTGTCAGAGATCGAGAGCTTCGCGCGTAACTGCGATCTTTCACGAAACTTGAAAAGTGCCTTCGTAGTGTATACGTCATATCAGGCTCGTTCACTTTCAAGGCTTGTATCGCTGTGTGGATATTATACCTTTGCTACATCGTCATACAGAAATCGTTTAAGTGTATACATACACCTGTACACTATTATTCGAAGCTACCAACTCAGCATTCCAGTGTACAGGTTGTCACAAAAAATTTAAACGCCATTCGGAGGGTTTAGATGGATTAAGAAATTCCAAATGATTGATTCACTAGAAATAATCGATGAGGGTGCAAAAGAACGTTCCACTTTTGCAGCTCTTCAGTTCGTAGACGCGAGTCTTCTTCTTCTTCTGTGTTCGTCATTCTACTTCGTCTAATCGTAGCTCCACATTTGGCTACGATTGATTAATCAGAATCTCGCGAAAAATGTGTCAAAAGAAGAAATCAGCCCAGGAATTTTTGGTCGAAAATGATGTTATCTGCCTGCTTGAGCTTCGACATAACTATTGGAACGCTCTGTACACATACATATCCAGAATGATCGCATAAAGAGCAGGAAGACCATACAGCTTCGAGGGGCGCAGTCGAGGCAACTATATGATAAGCTCTGGGCGCATACTTGACGTGCGAGTATACTTTGACTGAGTAAAATCGTATGTATGTATATAAGAATGGCAAGTAACGGCTTGCGAACTCCCTTTACTTTATATAACGTGCTCTGCGGTATCACACGAGACACGACATAGCCACCAACGCAGCAAGCAACCAACGACAACAGTGGACATGCCACCAGATCCTCAAGCAGATATCCCACCGGCCCATATTTATGACCGTCGAGATTTCGCATTATTAGAGCCATTTACCGTTTTCGCCCTATAATATCATACCCTCTCTCCTTCCTCTCCTTCTATCCTGTTCCTCTCTTTCGTTTAGCCTCACTTTTTTTTCTTCGCCGAACCACCTATCCTTCTTGTCCAGCTTAACTTTTTATTTCTTCCTCAATAAAGGAATAACGATCCTCTGCTGCGAGAAACTTTTAGCCATCTTTTTTCAGTCAACTATCCAACGTTTCCGATTTGAAGAGTTCACGAAAACTATTCTGTACAATTATTCATTCTGGTTGAAAACATCGAAACTGTTTTTTTTTCTCGAAGTATGTTTTCATCAACTTCTAACTCGGGATCCTCGAAGCATTTTAGTTCATCGTTCATTTAGATGGCAATTACCATGTTTTATAATTCACCGAGGGGTTGTTTTCACGCGGCTGATTCGAGCTAGAGGGTTGAGTGGAAAAATTAGACTGTACTCACATCCGTTGGCTGTGCTGGGCGCCTAAACGGATACGTCGTATTATCGAATCGCCTGGTGATGTACATTTAATGATAGGATATTCGGTTCTGGCAATAAAAAAAATGTGTCAATATAGACTTTGGAGACACACGTCGAGAAGAGGACCGGGAAATGAAATAAGGCCAGGAATAATCGTGTTCCCGATAATTATGGATCAGACTCGTAGAACAAACGTATTATTAAAGGTTCTTCGTCTCGTCCCAGGATCAACAATCGTATATCACCAGGTCAAACAGGGGTGGGCATTTATACTCGTTCAGCACATTTACCTGAGCCATCTTTTAAATATTATCGTCTATAACCCCCATGACATTGAACTCATTTTTCATACAAGTTTCGTCATTATTGAATAACTGACTCAGAACAAGGCAGTGCCACAACAATTTGGTTTTTCGCTGTTTCAAGAGTTAACTTTCCGGTTAGTTTCCGTTTAGTTGGGAACATGGATAAAAGTGAATGTTGTTCATTTTTTACAGTAAAAATTTGAAAACATGTTGGACATCAATCACCACCTCAATTTCTCAAACAACTATCACCGCCAAAAAGAGCTTTCAGCCCACGACTCTATAGAAAAAGTTCTTGGAATCATTCCAAAGAAAATCCAACGGTTTTTTTTTGTGTCGTTTGCCCAACCATCGATCCATTCCTAGTCTTCTGTAGATAAGGAAATCTTTTGGAGAATCAATATCCACAGGCTTTCACAGGAGACCTCTCGAACGAAGCTCGTAAGAACGGTTAACATTCGTCTTTCGTTCTCTCTCTCTCTCTCTCTCTCCCTCCTCTCTCTCTCTCTCTCTCTCTCTTTTTATCGCATTGTCCGAGTATCCCAGTTAGAGCAAGTTCCTCATCCGTCTCCCATTCACAAAGTGGAGAACGACATTTCCGAGTCTCCGAAGCCGGCTCTATTGTTCAACCCTGTTGGCGTTGTCGTCAGCAGTTCTCTCTCTCTCTCTCTCTCTCTTTCTCTCCTCCACCCTTTTCGGGAGGTTATACACTCCCGAGAGAGGCTGACGTCCTCGTTTCTTCGCCTCTTTCCCTTCATGTCGTCGACCGATTCACATGAACTTCAAGTATATGAAGGGTTTTTTTTCGGCCTGCTTCTATCCCCGCTGACTGACTTACAGTTAGTCGCTTGTAGATGAAGTACTTATACCTTTTGGTATATCATTGTCAGCTTCGATGCTACATGGACTATAAATATATATAGACATCGATTATAAATATCCCACGGTAGGCCAGAGAACCTTGGTGCGAATAATCACCAAAAATGTCCATCGAGCTGTGAAATCACTAGATGAATAGTGATTTTTCAACTAAACCATACGAACGTTTGGATAATGTCGAGGGTCTATTTCTTTCGCCACCATACAGGATATTGAAGGTACAGTTGAAATTTAAACTTGTGACACCGAGTCAAATTTGAAAATACTACAGATAACTTATTGGAAACTTTCGTAAAACATTGATAAGAAAGGCCTGATTTTTTTTGTAATTTTTCGAAGCTCAAAAAACTTGTAGAACCAAACTGAAACCTCAAATCCCTTGTGAGCTGATGGCGAGCTAGAAAAACATTGTATTTTATGCTGTCATTGAATTTTGAATGTATTTTATATGAATTAATGACGTTTTTAATTAATATGCTGCAAAGATCCTGACGATGTGAATGATAACTTATAATTAATTCGTTGACAAAGTCTGCCAAAACTGTCCCAAAATAATTAGTAATCGTACAACGCAAATCCACGTGTATGAGAAAAACATGCGTCTTATCAAATTTAATAAACGGTGTGCGTGTCTCGTAAAACGATTAATGAAAGTTCCACAAAGATTTGTCGATTGTTGAGCGACAAAAACGGGGGAAAAAAGGGGCCACTTCAAGGTTCTGTGTCGTCGTAGGAGTGACGATCGGATTCGTCGCCATTGCCAATCGAACTTGTGTACACGTCTGTTGATTTTCTAGTGGAACAGAGGGAAAAGCAGGAGGGAGAGAGAAAAAGAGTGCAAGATTGTGTAGCGTCACGTATCGGAATGGCCGAAAACCCACAAAGCGCAATAACCCGACAATAAATCCATCGTCGCGAAGTAAGAGAAAGAGAGAGCTGATCAGCGGACGTTCGGAATCCTATCCACGTACACGCTTTTCTTACTGGTTAAAGTCGTGTACTTGTATGTATATATATACGTTATTGAAGATCGAGTTTTCCGCCTCGTTCCATCGTTGGAGCAGAGCTTGGAGCAGAGAAGCTCGGGGTGACCCGAAGAGTCTTTGCCTCCATTTTGTGAGGGTCGCGGGGAGATTCTTTATTGTTTCAATAAGCACAGCACGGTCCGGTCTTATTAGCGAAATAAACCTCTTTAACGGTCTCTGCGTGTGAACATTTTCCTCGTCCGTTGTACTCCCGAGTTTCTCGTAAGACTCGGAGGGATGGTAAATTATCCAAGGGTGTTTTGTTTCTTCTCGGTTCACCGATCGAAGACAAGGAAGAAAAGAAAATAGAAGAAGATGAGTACAGCATATGAAATAAGTAAACGCGATTCCAAATCCGATGTCATGTGCCGGTGCACTGTCGTGAAATTGTAAACTTTGATAAAAGGAAAGAGGAGAAAGGATGAAAAGGGCTTGGCAAGTGTTACGAGACTCCTGAACGAGTTCTTTCACTCTTTCTGTCTCCCTTGTATTTTCAACTCCGCACCAAGTAAACGGGGCAATCTTTAAGAAAGAGGAAAGAAAGAAAATGCCAGGGGCCAAAGGGAGAATCGATAGGTTTTTCCCCGAGGGTTACCATGGTGACCGCGAAGCGAATCGGACTACAAGCGAGATAAGTGACAGCGTTATATATATGTATATATTTTTTTGTACATACACATATGTATAATGCTATTGCGGGCTGAGTAAGAGCATCGCGGATCGACGACTGCTTCTTGCCAATACGATACTCGCTATTTTTTCTCTTTTCATACTCCATCCATTTGCTACTCTCCATCATCCATGAATCCTGCCTCATCTTACGGTCTGATTCAAAACGTTCAATCTTTTTACTGGAATTTTGTCAACGAACGTATCTGTTCCAAAGTTCATTGAGGTCTTCTATCAGCGACTTATCAGTTTTACTTATAATGATAAAACTTTAATATTTATTTTTCCCTAAACGGTACTCATATGATTTGAAATATCAGATTTTTTTCTTCTGAAAACTGGTGTTTTCAGAAACTTTGCAAGAGATTCAATTCGAAATTCAACTCGAAACCTTTAATCGTTTGGAACCAGCAATATAAACGAATATGAAGTCAAAACTTGTTCACGAATCATTGATCTAGTGTTTGATATTTCTCGAATGTTTGATTTGTTGTAAAGTATTAGAAACTTTCAAACTATATGTCGACTGTCGTTAGAACTTTCCTTAAAGCGCGAGATGCCGAGATTTAAGGTGCAAGTTTCCCATACGCGTATGTTTTTTCGTATTTTCCTTAAAAATTGCCGAAGAGTGATAAAGAATTGATAAAAAAGAAAAACGATAAATTTTAATCGTATCAACGTTATTCTTGGGTGCATTTATGAGAACAAATTTAATTTCTATCTCAGACGCAGCGAGGATGCAAAAAATAATTTATAAAAATGTAATATTTATTTCGCACGGATTCCGGTTGGTCTGTGCTTACGCCCTTGAGACGCCGGACAGAAAATGGCTCTTCTCGCCGACTCGTCGTTGTGCAAGATCCAATGGGAGGAGCGGCTGAGAGAACGAATAAAGGGAGAAAGAGAGAAAAAAAAGTATTGAAAGCAAAAGAAACGGGAAGACGAAAGACGAGAGGAGCCTGAGTGGTCCACGTATACCTGGACGTCCCTCCCACTCTATCCCGGCTGGTCAGTCAAAACTGTCTGCTCTTACACCGCCCGTATCTACTTCGTGGCTCTGTATCGTCGACTCCTTGCTTCGTCCATCGATCTCTGCTTCGATTTTTCGTTCCCCTCCTCACTCAAGACTCTCCTTTGTTCTCAAAATCTTTAAACCTTTTGTCCAAATCATAATAATAACCGAGAATGGCGTCTTTGACTCCTACAGAAGGCTCGACCTAAAAATTATTTTCCTCTCTTTGCTCAACGCCAGTCTAGAAAAAAGTAATTGTTTGCTTCTCAGTCTTCAAACGTTCATCGTAATTCAAAGTGAGTACCGTCCCTTTACATGTTGAGTAAATTGTAAGAAAGTTTCACATTTATTTCATAATGTTATTCAAAAGAACAGATTGGGATGGCAAAAAATTGATAAAAATATTTGCAGATCCAATGAAATTCGGTTTCCCCTGCAGCGTTTCATTTTAAGCACAATTGAATGAGATATAGATTCACAAATTAAATGACGTTCATGAACATTCGACCTATTGGAAGTTTATTGAAAGTTCATCTGGATAATACCGCGAGGTCAAAACGGTCATTCTGCTGTATATGGTCGTTCCTGATACATGTTTTACCACCAGTTAAAGCAGGCTCGACTCTAGAGGGGATTAACTTCAAGTTGAACCATTGGCGTATACAAGAGAACCCATCATTATGAGGAACCTTTGGTGTCCTTGTCTCTCTACCTTCTAGAATAATATACATTGAGTTTCGAGTTACTATCCTTCTCTCTCTTTCTCTTTTGCTTTGGTCTCTTGGTCTTGGCGTTTGCTTCTGTCCAACAATTGAATGTCGCACGTTTATTTTCGGAAGCCTTAATTTAATTCTCGTGGTTGCTCACCGCGGTGGAGGAGTGTTGTCGTTGGAGGGACGAACGAACAAGACGGACGGGCGGATGGTATGGTAACTACAGCAGGGAGAAGAAACATAGAACGATAAAGAGGGCAACAAACGAGATGGGAGGGGAGAAGAGCAGACGACGAGAGGTTCAGAGGAAGAACGTGAGCAAAGAGAGAAGAAAAATGAACGAGAAAAGCGAGTGACGGGGCGAGTTAAAGCGTTCGAAATCTTTTGTTTTGTCGAGCCGACACTCGCTCTGCCGCAACGTTCATATATGCACCAGCCTCTCCCTCTCTCTCTCTCTCAGTCTCTCTTTTTCTCTGTCCTTCATCCTTTCTCTCAATCTTTCTCTATACTCAGCCTCCTGATGCTCTTTTTCCATCACGAACTCGCCACACTCGCCGTTCTCGCTATGAAGAACGCGGTATGTCGAGAGTGCGATAGATTTTTAATAATATTATACGAGTCCAGGTGCATATGGCCTGCATGAACATATTAAACCATGATACAGTGAGGCCCATTATAGTCTCAACAATAATCAGTCTAGCAGCCTTTCACAAACGGCTATCGGTTCTCTCACGCATTCAACAACCACCCAACGAGCACTCTTCAAGACTTATCTTATCACGGGCAAAAATACAAAGAGAGAGAGAGGGAGGATGTATGTAAGTGCATGAGAACTCAAGATTATACTCGATCAAATGGTCGATGTACTCTTCATACGTTTTTACAAGACGTCACCTGTGCATGTGCACCATAATTGCTTCTCCCATTATTATTCTATTTTTTTATCGTTTTATTTGAATTCTCGAATGCACAGCATGTTGAGTTTTGTGCCCAAATAATGGTGAGAAAATTCTATGACACCAAAATTCGAAGTTTCTCTTTTCTGGATTGCCAAGGAAGATTTTTATTTTTAATCATTGATTCAAAAATCAAAGGGAGATAGAAATATGAGATTGAAAATGGCAGACACTAATTTTGTTGGATTTTAACGACGTAACATCAACGTATCCTTGGATCCGTCAAGAGCATCTTTTCAAAATTAACGTCAAGATGAACTGTATGGAGTGGTCATTGGAAAAAAAACATCAACGGTTTAGCAAGTAAATCATAGATTATTTGAACTTAGTGCAAACATCATTGTACCCGCAGGACGTAAAAACGACACGGTTTACACCGTTCTCCAAGCGCTTAATGGCATGCATATAGGCTCGTGTTTCAAGGTGCAACTCTTGCAATGCCTTTTTTCCCTCGGTAGACTTTTCGTTTACTTGTTTTCTTTCGCCAATGTACACATGAGCACAGAGAGGGACTCTGCACGTCTGTCGTTTCTTCTGACTTCTCTCTCACACGAGAACGTATTCAAAATATTTTATATCCCAGGCTCGCACATATGCAGTTGCAGTTTGTAGAGAGCGAGAGGAGGAAAAAGAGTGCGTGATGTTCAGAGCGTGGTGAGGGCTTTGGTAGCAAGTATATATCCAGGAGTCAGTGACACCTCCCGCATCGTCGGCGTCGACGTCGGTCCAAAGCTTGATGCTGGAGCAGAGAGGCTGCCTGCGGTTTCTCGTAACCATGGTAACCACGTTTCTGTCCGTCTCTCTTCCTCTCTCTCCCTTTCTCTCTCTTTTTTGTCTCTTTCTCTCTACCTATCTATCTCTGTCTCGCTTTTTCTCTTCCTCACTTACTCTTTCTCACGTAACCACTCTCCACCTCTTTCTCCGTTTGCTCTTCGTCGCCATCTCCGCTTGCCACCCCTTTGCCCACCATATACACCACTGCTACAAGCATCCCGAGACCTCCACCTCCACACCGCCTACACAAGCCGCTTCAACCCGCCACCACCTTCTCTCCTCCTTCCGCCTTCAATTATCATACCATCTCGCTCGAGCTTACCCAACCCCCTCTCTCTCCCCCTCCTCCTCCGCCCAACTTTGCCGGTGGGCTGTGTGGTAGCTCTCTGCCTCTTGCTCCGGTGAACACTGCTCTGCACGAGGGACCCAGTCATCCAGAGAGAACCGTGAGTTAGAGACCAGCAAAGAGAGAAAAATGCAGAGGGAAAAATAGAGATGGAGCTAGAAAAAGGAGCCCAAAGGCCAGAGAGGAACGGAGGAGGGGGAGAGAGAAAAAAGACAGAGAGAGACTATAAAGAGTCAAGAAGAGGCCACTGTTGCCAAGCTCAGTCTTGTAACTTTACTCTTTCCCCGCCATTCCACCCTTTTATTTATTTTTTCTTATATATATTTCAATTCATTTATAGTCTCTTTTTCGTCTCTCCTGCTTGGCTTCCTACTTGAAGACTAATCAATAGCAACAACGACGAACAGTAGATACTCGGTGAATACTTTTTTTCTTCTCCATAACGAGCGCAGAATTTGTGACAGAATTTTGAGTCAACTGTCGCGGTTTTTATGTCTGGAAATCAATGAGAAAGGATTACAACGCTTACGGACTGTTGGAGAACGCCATTTTCCCGTCTCGATTCTATCCCTCTCTCACTTTTATTCTATTTACTCTCTTTTATTCTCTTTTTTTTTCTCCTGGCGGTCAAGCGTCGATTTTCTCATCTCAGCCGCTATTCTACCTCCTCCATCTGTCCTCCGTTGCAGCTTGAGGACCTCGTCGTACGTGTGTATGCGTCGCCTCGGGTTACACTTTCTCGTTTCGCGTTATTCTCCGCTTCTTCATTGCAACGACCTACGAGCACGTACTCCGCGGCTTTCACCATTGCGCATTGTATTTTTCTTCCTCTCTTGCCTTCGCCTTCGCCTTCTTCCGATTACGTACAAGCCAAGACTATACATGATATTTGTGAGGTACGTGTATATCTTGCGCTGTACAACAGTCTCCCCTCGTTCTTCAACTCTTTCCTCTCTACGTGTGTCTGCTATAATGGAGTTTCTTGCGTGGCGTCGTAACCAGGAGTCCGCTTATAGCACGCGATGTACGACAGGATGTATGACTAACAGCGGTTCACGCTATTCTCGGAGACACAGAGAAGAGAGAAACAAAGAGAGAAAGGGAGAAAAATTCGAAAGAGAAAGAGAGGGAGAGAGAGAAAGAGAATCACAAAAGTAATGCACGTCCGAGAGGATGTCGATGCTGAATTTTGCTCTGGACGTTATACGAGCGCGATTCCGTAAACGCCAACACTCACCAGCAGATTTCATGCTCTGAAATATGACCTTTATTTTTAGTCACTTTTGCGGACGGCTATTTTTCTTAATACTTCTGTCAGTTCTGCTGTTCAAAATAAAAATGATTTTCCAAATCGGTATTCGCAAGTGACATTTTGTTAAATGGTATTCGGTAAAAGTACGAAAATGATATTTCCTTCCATTCGATTGGATGTCGTGAGATTATTTTTCGATGAGATCGTCATGCTCTTATCAATGGCTCCGAGTCCATGGCCATTGGTTTGCAACGCCATTTTGGAGGACGCGCACAGCCAGCAGAAAGAGACTCTGTCGTTGAAATCATCGTTTGGTAAAAGCGCAGACGCCGCTGAAGGGTACAAGGAGGGATGAGCAGAGAGAGATTGTCGGCAGGTTGTACAGCCAACGGGATCGCAATGATGCTCCCCCTCGGACCAATCACGACTTGGGGATGCCACTTGGCACGCACACCAGCAAGGAGCATCGCTCGAGCTCCGTTGGAATAGAAACGAAGGGAGAGATACGGGCCACGCATTGGGAAGGATACACATGATTATATATAGATATACAAATGTACCATGCATGCATGAACGTTGACGCTGTTGAACGTGTGAGAGAACGTACGAACGTTTCCACGGGCCACCGGGAGGGAGAAGACAATCCGATTTGCTTGGTGAGAAAATTATTCGACCAATGAAATGATCGGATTCTTAGAACTAAAGAGAGATGACCAAGTCAGAAGATAGAAGCAGAGAGTGCTGGAAAAGCGGCGGTGAAGAGTATGAGTAAAAGAATAAAAGATTCACCAGACTCAAAGCGGTGTACGCGAAATTGTCGCACAGATCGCCAGAGCAAATGGTGAATTCACAATCAAAGGAAGGAAATGTTGAAGCTAAAGCAGCGCACCGATGCGAGCAGTTTAACTACCGAACACAATCGGTCGTTATTGAAGCTATAAAGTGGCCGATGCTTGAATAAGAAAAAGAAAAAGGTGCTCGTAATTGATAACGCACTGAGATTGATATACGACGCGAAACAGGAGGTGCATTCGTTACCTCCAAATGACACATACGTTGTTCTTGTATTGTTACTAGAAAAAACAATGGGTCTTGATTCCAAGACGTTTTTCTGCTTGATGTAAACTCGTGATATATCTGAATCGAGTGGAAAACGGTCATCAATCTGTGATTGCCAGGGCCTGAGCGCCTTTTCCGCATCGTCCAGCTACTTTTTGTGGCATGATACTGCACGAGATCCAAATTTCAATGATAGATCAACCGCGGAAATATTCCTAAGGAACGTAGTTGTCGAAAAAGTCCAATAGTTTAGCAGCACTCGACTGGTCTCATTCGTTTTCCATATCCCGGTTTATATAGCAGCTGATGACATTCCATTGGAACAGCGGAGATTTCGTATCTGAAGCGGCAAGGAGAACGAAGAGATTCAGCGGAAGCAGAAGGGAGGAGAAGGCGAACTGGAAAAGAGAACGTTGATGGCGTGGAATATGCTGGGAAAGAGTGGTTCAGCCAGGCGAAAGCTTTCGCATATATATGCTCTTGGATGCTGCTGAGGAAAGAGAGAGGTATATGTATATATGAAGCTCCGCAGACATTGAGTACAGTCATAGAGTAAGAGAGAAAGAGGAGGAGATGAAGAGTGCAAGAGCCAAAAGTCGGAGACGGAGTCTCTCGTTCTCTTTGTCCCACTTGAAACCTTCCCCTATCACGGTCCTCATCGTGAGGCCATCCAGGGCTAGAGAGGAAGAGCGAGAGAGAGAGAGAGAGAGAGAGAGAGAGAGAAAGCGAGCAAATGTTAGGTATGAGGATGAGGATATGGCAGTGATGGTGGATGGTGTAGACGCGCGGGATGGAAGACGGGTTGCGCGCGGCTCCTCCGGAGGAGAGGATCAATAGAGACACGGAGACGAGACCTCTTTCCCTCTCTCCCTCTTCTCTCTTCTCTTCTCTTCTCTTCTCTTCTCTTCCTCTCCTCCCTTTGTACACCCTCCACCTCATCTCATCTCAGTGTTGGTAGCGTTTACTACTCCGACCTAACCTCTCTTTTTATCTCTCTGTCTTTGTCTCTGTCTACCTCTCTCTCTGTTTTTCTCTTTCGCTCTCTCCCGCTTACCCCCAGGGAGAATTGCTGGAAAGGCGAAGCTTCCACCTCCCCCAAGAGTTTCACTCCAGAACGGAGGTAACAGCAGCGCGAATCAACCCGCAGCAGCACCATCAGAGACCCTCGACAACGGCAACCCTCCACTCTTCCTCCTACTTCTCATTCCAAACATCCCTTGCTCTGTTGCTCTCTGCGGGCATCACGACCCTCGCATCATCACTTGGCTACCGCCACACGGATCCTCCTTCGGCTTTTCCTCCAAGCTTCACTTTGGAGGAGAAAGCACAATAATGCTTACGGTGCACAATGTAGCGCAGTTGCAAACCGTTGGATTCTCAGCAATGGCAACGCGATGTTGGAAAAGGAATCTCTGTTATGTATACTCAGATCGGTAAATCGTTATTGTTTCAACATTTATTTTATAATATTTTCCATTTTTAAATCCGCTTTATTCCTAAACCACTTCCTGGAGAACGAGTTGATAATCAAGCTTCATGTTTGGCTCATGTCTCTTGACAATATCTGCCAGCAATTTTTTTTGTTCGTATCACTTACGCGTTCCTAAGAACCTCAAGAAAGTTTCATTAACTTTTGTTGGTTCAATTTTCCCGAAAATATCTGAAGTCGTTGAGAAAAAGAATATGGTTTTAGTTGAATGATGAAAATTCAACATCATCCTCAACAAAAGAAATTCGGAACCAAGACGAACCCAATACATAAGGAGTCACGAAAACTCTACTAATACAAAAACAAGATCAGAAAAAACACACGGAGTGGGCTTAATGTTGCATGCAGTGGTGAAGTTGCGGAGGCCATCATCCCAGAAGATGCTTGAAGGAGGGGTCTGCTACGATGGCTGGGGTAGCTGACTGCTGGCCCTCACGAGGGTTCGAGAGAATTTGCGGCTGTATGTATAGATGTTTATGTTTTCCTGTTGAGCCTTGGTGCGGGATAACCAGTTAAGGATATTAGGGTTGTGATTCCGCAAAACCACGAGCATCGGCTTCAGCGTTTTTGTTGTAGGCTAAGGAGAGAGAGAGAGGGAGAGAGAAAGAAGGAGAACAGCACAAGGGGTAATGTTCCATGATGAGACGCCTCGCGGATTCGTGAAGGAGAGACGAATAGCACTGAATCGTAAGATGGCAAGAGGCCATCACTGAAAAAACGTGGAAGGGGATGAAAAGTTCGAAGCTTTTGGAAGATCGCGAAAGCAAAGAGGGACCGAGAAAAAATGGCTGAAGTAAAACGTTTGAGAAGAACGAAAATGAAGCGTTCTTCTTCTTACATTGCTCTAATTCTAAAGAGCACTTTTGCAGATTCCGTTCAGTCTCTCTCTCTCTTTTCCTCTTACTTCTCCTACCTTCATGACTCCTTCGCAAAGACCTACTGTCTCGATGCTTTCTGCTGGTGGAACAAAAGTTATTTTTTGCTCAAGGAAAATATTTTTCGCTCGTGGACCTCCTGAAAGCCAAACTCAACTTGTGAAGGGCGATGAAAAACGCATTCCATCGTTTCAGGAGGGAGAGTTCGCTCGGTTCGCACACCCATAATCACAATCGCACTGGAAAGAGTCGTGGAACGAAGAATTCTTTCAATCGCCCACCACGAAATATCGCCGGTGATAAATTAAATTTTTCTAAAAATTGGCGACACGTCAAATTGATGGAAATTAAATAAAAGTGAATTTTTACGTTTTAACGTTTCTTTAATTCTCGATGTACATCTTCGAAATTCAATTAGAAGCAATGAGGTCCACGCAATCTAGAGAAGCTTTCTTCTCCTTCCCTCTCTCTCTCTCTCTCTCTCTCTCGCTCTTTATCTTGCCCTACGAAGTCAGCGAAGCCGATCCATGTGACGACACGATCCCTCGACGTCTCTAACGTATAGCTGTGATTAATTTGATTCAGTGAATAGACCTTCCGAGGCTGTACTGACTACGAATCTCTCAATCCGCACAAGGTTGTATTCCTCGAGTTTGCTTGCTTGCTTACTTGATTCTCACTGTGATTTTCCGGTCTCCATTGTACACATGCCTACGTCACTCTCGTGGTATTTACGTCAAGCTGATACGCGGACATGATTTGAGGATTCGAAACATTCTATTCGTCAACTTCGATGCTTATGAAATTTGCCAACACAACGAAATCCATTTGATGTATAAATCAATCGGATTATCTGAATATTTTGATAATGCATCCAATTTTCTTGTTTGTGTTACAACATACATTTCGAGAGTTTCTTTTATGAGGCAAAAATTGATTGAAATTCCATTAAAATTGTCAATTCCAGTTCATTCGAAATGCAAAATATCCTCGAACTTTTTTATATTGAAACAATGAAGTCGTGTCTGTCAAAAAAATCTTGAATAACGAAAGAATCTCAACTAAAATCTTCTTAAAAATAAATTACCACTTTGTATACACGTGGAATCAAAGTTTCAATAGAATCAAAGATGGTAAGGTCAACGAGTCTGTGACGAAATGAGTGTGACTCCCCCATCTGCACTTAATAGTATAATAGAGCATGGTTCTCGTGGTAAAGAAAAGGAGGGTTTTGCTACCACGACGATTACCGTGGAACCGGAAGGGGAGCAAAGTTGTGGGGTGTGTTAGAAACCCCATCTTAAATCACTTGGTTCTATCTACAACCCCCGCATCGAGTTCACCCTCGCAACTCTCGTGGTCTGTATAACTGCATCACTACCGAGAACGGAAACGAAGAGAAGTTCGTCTCGACATTTCAGTGGCACAAAACTTCATTACATGGGAGCGACGCGGATTGAACATTAAGAATATAATACAAACATGATATATTATCAAAAATATTCACTTTGCGTGTTGAACTTGAGTCAGAAATAAAATATATTAATCAAAATTATGGCAAAAAGAAAAATGTAGACTCGGGACAAATGTCAGCGTTACGAGAGCCAGTGACGAAATGATCAATGCCGAATCTGTTGTGAATCAAAGACGGATTTGATTGTGTCAATTAAACTCATTTACAATTCAACAATTTGTTGATCAACCTGTTGTTTGATTGGGGCACAACTTTTGACTTAATGTGAATAAAATTTAATGTTGAAATACTATACGAAACATTTGGTCGGTAACATTAACATTTTTCCACACCATTGAAAACTCGATTGCTTTCTCGAAATTCTGACGTGACGATTCAATGCTTAAGTGAAAAAAATTTGAAGCGCGGTCAGACTATTCGAAGCCAAAGGGCTTTTACGATGCATCGTTCAGCTTCACCGTCAACGGTCTTCGGGTTCATCGAGTAACGAAACAGTTTCAGTTCCCAGTCGTTAAATTCAAAAATCTCTTCGAGTGTTTATGTTTTGAAAATAGAAGATCGGTGAAACATGAGATTTTACGGTCAAGCGTTTGACATTTTTTCTTTCATCCTACTTTCTAGCTCTCGCCGTTATCGTCGCGCCGGTGTCAGCGTAAACCATCAAATATGTCTATAAATTCGTTTACTAGGAAAAAAAGTTGTCCTTTGTTTCAATACTGTCTATAACTTCAGTAAGAAAAATATGAAAATGTTTTAAATGTTGAAATTTCATGAAAGTTCATGTCAAAGGTCATGATATTTATTCAAATAAATTGTACACTAAAATTAGAGTATTTGGAAAATAAAAATATGAAAAAGAGAAAATTACCGAGTTTTTAAATAAATTATGGCAGTCAATATGTGGATATTCATATCTCATGACGAATTAACTTACGAGTTTCTGTTTGCACCCGTTATCATGTTTTTTTTAGCGTTGATCAGCTGTTCGCAAAAAAGAGCGAATCTATAGAAAATTTAACAGGTTAAGTAAAGTAAATTACGCCCTTTTGTTAATGAGATGTTGCGTATAAAAAAGTGTTCTATGAGTGGAAGTGGAGGGAGGAGAGCGTAAAGTAGAACTCGGGTGGTGAGGCATGTGAGGAAACGAAACTCTTGCTATTTCAATTTCTTTCAGTCTCCTTCACTCACTAAATGTAGTTTTTATTTATTTGTTTCTTTTCGTTTTTTCCATCCTCGTAATGAGAACCGAACGAGGAGAGTTTTTTCGCGCTCTTTTTTTCTCTCGGCAGGGCAGCATCCAGGGTTTATTTGAAAGTACGGAAAAAAAACATGTACATATAGCTACATTTTCAACGTACTTAAAAATGACGAATTTCCGTGACTGGAATTAAATTGTCCAAAGGGATATTCGTCCCTGTGTGATGTTTACATGAAATGAGAGTTGGGGGTGGCTCGGTGGTTGGGGGATGGTTTAGAATGCGGTCGCATATCGCGAGGACTGCTCTTTCCTCTCATTCCCTACCTCTCTCTCTCTCTCTCTTTCTCTCTCTCTCTCTTCCGCGAATTAGTGTGAGTTGAATAAGAGCCGAGTTTATCCCCCCGCCCCGTCCCTTCTTCCCTTTAGAGGCCATCCAATTACTCGCGTTTAGTTGCGTTTTTCCACCCGAATGCCCGCTGTATGATACACTCGCTCGGCACTCGACCCACGCGGGAGATTGCGGCTTTTAGTTACCCGCCAAACCCACTTAAAGGCGTACAATCGCATATATCGATTACTAACAATCTTTAAGGCGTATTGCCTATTATTAAACATGCAAAGCTATAAGGTTTAGGGCTTTTTTACAGGGAGGTTTCAACATCTGAACACACATGTCGTTTCTCGCGCGAGATATCGTTCGTATGTGTGCACCTGTGACCCAAACCCGCACTCTGTACTTGTAAATGTCTGTATGCTTGTGTGTTTCAAGTTGTTCATGTATTTTCTTCACACATGGGTTTCGTGAAACTGAAACGCTTCTGATCCTAAAAGAGAGCGAGAGAGAGAGAAAGAGAGGAAGAGAAAGAGGGAGAGAGAAAGTGGAGACGTGTACACTCTGTGGTGGCAAAGGGGTAGCGATTGACGGGGTGCCATGCCAAGGATTGCCAATCAAATTCTACCTTCAAAGCTCATTTCACCTACCACCTATATTCAACACCCGACAACGATTCAGTCAGAAGTTAAACTCTTGATTAATGCGATTTACACCGATTACATCAATACCGCGCGTACATGTCACAGGCTCAGGTGAGAGTTTTGTGAAAAGTTTTCACTCAATGGGTCTCAATGAAATGAGATATTTATATTACGATATTAAGGATCGTCAGCGTTTCGGTTCATCAGACGAACACCCAGTGAGAGGCAGATCGGGACCGGGTTTCGGTTTTCCCTGCTCACGACATTTGGAAACATTTCGAAGTTTGATCAAAATGAAACCGATCAAAATTGGACGATTTAAGCATGAGAAATTTTGAAAAAATCAGTTTTTTTCAATTCGTTCATTTATTTGATATAGTTTGATTTTTCTTTTAAATCAAAACTTGAATTCCGTTGTGGATCGTAAGCTATCGGTAAAACATTCAATCAAATTCGTTCTCGAGATTAAAGTAATCAAGCATTCAGATAGAGACAGCAACATATTTACGACAGATTCTTCAAATTTATCACCATTTCATGTAAAGATATGACTTCCGTTTGGGAAGGACTTTTGGGGTCTGCTGCTCGTGGCGTTGTTTCAAAGTGACAGATGCGAGGTGAATCTCTGTAAAATCGATGTCTCGCCAACATATGTCGATACTTTGAAGTTCGGGTGACTTCCTTATTGCCATAAATTGAGAATTAATTAGGACGAAAGGTAGAAGTCGATTGGAATATCGTAGAATATGAAGTACAAGAATTTTGAAGAAATGTGTTCCATTTGCTCGAGTTTTCAGCTTCGATCAATTCAAAGTCATCTTTTCTTCGTTCGTGCTCCAGGGGAATTGAATGCGAGAGAACGAGAAAGCAAGAGAAAAGGAGAGAAGGAGAGAGAGAGAGAGAGAGAGAGAGAGAGCGAAAGAGAAAAGAAAGAGAGGGATTGAGGCCCCTTGGGCGATAATACTTGCGGTTCTAGTACCTACTTGGTTCTCGCATGTTTCGACGAGGCGGTCTCCGTGGTCGCACATCAGTCTCAGCATGCGACCCCGTGATGCTAAATCCCCGTAAATGTACACACGCGGCTTTCACACATTAAACACATACGAAAACCCCCAGGTATATACATAAGCAGGTAAATATTACAGGTATGTTTGTATATGTGAATGTGTTCGTTCATACAGAGAAAGTTGGCGAGCACTATCGCGACAGAATTATACAGGTAGACATACCTATATCCACGGAGAACGATGATTGCTGATATGACATGCGACCGTCTTGAACGATATAGTCCTGCACGACATACTCACCTTATCATTTTCCTCTATATTTATATCTTACTGTTCTGTTGTCGTCCTCGTCCTAGCCCCGAGTTCCTTTTTTTTCCACGACAAACCATTTTCCTCTACGTGAAGAAAAAAAAGAAAAAAAAATCTTAAAGTTAATATCGTGTCCATATTTGACGATTTCGTATTTTTCGCGATGTTCTTTTATTTAAGCACGATTTTTCGTCGACAAAATGTAAGGGAGCCGTTAAATAAATAATGACTAATTTTTGAAAAGAGCTCGAACGTTATTTGTAAGAATTATTTCCTCGTTATTATTGTAATTACGCTACGACGATTTGCACCATTTTTCTGCATTCGTTCAAAAGTAAAATCAAATGTCACCAGTTTGTTCAATCCTTTTGATTATTGGAAAACTTTTTTTTGAATGTTAATAAATAATATAAAATAAAAGATAGTCAAACTAATGTAAAAAATGAGTTATCGAGAAAAACGAGGAGAACGAAACGAGGCTATTTTTGCAGACTATCTCCATTATGCGAAAACGTGAAGTCACGAGCACACATAAGAGTCCAGGAAACTCTTATCAGTCGATCTTTAGTCAGAGAGAAATTGTAAAAGTTAAGAGGAAGGAAAAGTCGTAGAAAACTTCGTGTCTAAGACATCGAACGTACGTATATATAAATATATATTAAGGCGAACGAAGAGGGAGCAGTCGGACGAAAGACTGGAGCGATGAGCACTCGGTAATCACAGTGGCATGTGCCCCGTGAGCAACCTCGTCGATTTGACGTTTCCTCGAAGTCGTTCAAGGCCGGAAAACCAAGGGATGTAGGGGGGAAGAAAAAATAATAAAAAAAACAGGCGATTGTAAAACCATAGGGTGAGTAAAAAGCGAGGTGAGCAAGGTGTACTTAGAATTCAGTATGCATATGAGGTTAAAACGTTGCATTCAGTTTCAGCCTCAAGAGTTTGCTAGAAAACCTCCTGAGCATTACTACGCTTTTTCTTTTTTTTTTGATGATTTTTTTTCTTTTTCGATCTGCATATTTTCAACTACTTTTCTTCTCTCTCTTTCTTTCACCGTTTATAAATATATTGTGCTTTCACTTCTAAGATGATTGTCAGATCCATGTATGCAATTTCGTAATTGTTATCTGATGCTGACCACGCGGTTTTTCTCGACCATATTCCGAGGTCGTGCTCACAGGTGTAACAGCTAATTAATCACGACGCTGCCACGTAATGTGCTCTTTTCTCTCGTATCAACAACGAGACTTAGACCTTGACTTGGAACTTGTTGGAAATGTTTTTTAAGGAAATCACGATACAAAAAAGACATTTTCATAATAATTATATGTAAAAAGATGTTACACCCACTTATTTTCTTCTATTACAGATTTCTGTTCATATGATCAAATTTCATTAATGATTCTTAACCTTGAAGTGAAATCGACAAATCTTTGGGAACAGTGAAGAGAAGTTGACATTTCAAAAAATGACTCCGAAACTTTCCTATCGATTTTGTTATCGTTTTTTCTCTATCAATTGCTGAAAAACGTATGACGAAGTTTTTCTCAATAAATCAACAATTCAATTAAGCTCTGTGCATTCGATTTAGAAAGAGTGTTGTTTGGAGTGTCCTCAAATTATAAACTTCAAATTAGAGATTCATCCAAAAAATTTATATGATTTTATATTCTCATGAGATATAAAAACCAAAAATATTACATTATTCAGCAATTTGTATACAAGTTTTTTTTTATAACCGATGAGCCAACTTTTGAACTTGACTGTGACGAGATTAATACCTCAAAGAATAGGAAACCTAAAAACTACAGTTTATCGCTAATTGCTTTCGCTTAGAAATAATCATCTTATAAAATGACTTGAAAAAAAACCACAATATTTGTTATACTAATTAAAGAATAAAAAGGTTAAGTGTATGATTGCAGTTTTATGATATGTGCGATTTTCGTGCAGTGGTGGAAAAAAATCAAAACATTTTCTAGCTCAGTAACTTACTGCTCCAGCCAAGAGAAATATTTGAAATTTGTACGATCGCATCTGCGCACATGCAATGGTTTCACTCTTTCTATTCAACATCACGAGCCTTCGTGCACTTTAACCCTTTTGTTCTGCACTATGTATTCCGAGGACTTTTGCTTATGTACATAGAATAAATGAAAATAAAAAAATCAAGCTCCTTGATCAAGATCGTTTCCTTCCGAGTAATGCAAATTGTACGATTCATTGAACAGCTCGTCCGTGCACTAATTAACGAGATATGAAAAAACTGATTCACAGAGATTCCTGATGTGAGAAGTAAAATTCGAATTAAAAATTCTATTTAATTGAGAAAAATACACATTTTTATACACAAGATTGAGCTAACACTGTCATGTTCCAAAACGTTGAGAAGAAAAACATGAAAGAAGTTTTTGTAGCAGGCCAGGGTCAAAGAAATTGAATAAAAGTAATCGAGCAGAGTGAAAAATGTGAGGTTCACTGAGATAACAAGAAAGAATAACTGAAGTGATTTTGGCCCGTTACAGGAGGATAATATTCGAAGTGTCGCGTACAAAAAAAGGCTGATGAAATGTGGGATCAAACAAACGATCGTAATTAAGGGGGTTAAAGGTGAAAAAGCGAGAAAAACTCTCTTAACCGATGATGCGAGTGACTGGTTTATATTAGGTTAACCATAAGCATGTCGATGTGGAGAAAGTAGCTCCATACACGTTCGTATATGTATTTATATATCTATATAAATTGAAGGAGAGTAAAAAAGTAACCGTTTCCATTTCACTCGTTTCCTGCCTCACTGGACGTGCTTTTTTTTCGGGATCGATATGAAGCAGGGGAAGGGGGTTGACGGAGTGGGGACGATTGGCCTTTTGGCTAAGGGTCGGAGAGGAAAGCGAGTGGTTTTTATAGGCAGTAAAGGGACCGGGAGGGTCTCTCGTTCAGAGCCGCCTGCCCAACGCTATCGTCATTTCTAAGGTGCCCTACTCGACCGGAGTATCCCTAATATACGTCATCGGTTAACGGAGGCCTTTCTCGCTTCTTTTTCTATCCCACCCTTCCACCCAACCTCCTATCCCTCCTTCAACTCTAAATTCTTGTCTCCCTTTCACCCACACTCTCGTTTGCTTTCGAACTTTCGTTGATTCATCAACATATATGTATACATATCGAAGGGAAGTGGGCAACATACGACAGGCTGGGAAAATGGGACACGTAGCTTGAAAAAAAAAGAAAATGTATCACTTAAACCCTTAAAAATGCAGCCAAGAACACACAGTTCGAAATTCCAAACTATTCGATAACTCTGTTGGTTTTTTTATTGAAAGACCATTAACAATAATTTTATGATGACAAGAGCGTCCTTTTGTCGACGGCAACAGCCATTTTTGATTTTTATTTCGAGATAAAACGAATCGTGGATCCGTCGCTGTCAATCATTTTTTCATGTCCATGAGTAAGTTTACGGAGCTCGAAATATTTATCAATTTGCGGAAGATATCCAGAATCTCGCATGGAAAGATTTTTTACTGCAATACGATGGAGGACAGCGAATAAATGTTCTGCATGTGTGTCAGAGTGCGAGCAATATTCGAGGGGAACTTACTGCAACGGGTGACCATTCGCGATCCGTCGCGAATCATTGATTCGAAGATCTAAGACGAGAACGGAAAGGCCACGAGAGAGACCGAGTGTAATAAATATCATTGGTCTCGCTTCTTGCTTCTGGCACTCAGCTACAAAAGACAGAAAGAGAGAGAGAGAGAGAGAAAATTCTCTTTTGACTCACCTCGTTGAAGTATCTTTTTTTCTAACCATGTCTGAAATTTTTAACTACAGTTTTTATTTTCACTTCATCGTCCTTTTTAATATTCGAACATCATTATCGATTATTTCTATTGAGGAGCAAAGTGATGACGATTTTAACGTGATGGGAAAAAAATAGTTTCGAGTCAAGCAAATCTCCAAATGTTGGCGCAATTTTCGCCAACTACACGGACGAATCCTCGTGGTTTTGGACGGTCACAAACAAATGCGAATTTACGATTAACCTTACAGATGAAAATAAACGCTGGGCTCTTTGGGCCGCGAGTCAAGAACGAAATCTCAAGTACAATCGCAATATTTTCGTGTGGTTACTTGCTCTCGTTTTGGCGCACACATAATCATGAACGCATTCGCAGATTATATGGATTCTATACTTATTGAAATATGGATATACGTGTGTACGTATTTATGCTTGTGTCGCTGTATGCAACGAGCTCTCGTTAAAATAACGGCTACTTAAGATTTGAGAGGCTCGTACACTCGTGAATGTATATATCCTAATTACGCTCCCCGTAACGATCAAGTGAACTCGATCCGTATTCATTTTATGATTTTCGGGCCTCTTGAAATTATTAACAAGCGAGTCTTCCCACCGTGTACTTCACATGCAAGAATTCCTTTCGCAAATTCAAGGTGGTTTTGGAGAATAATTCGTTTCGATGATTAAACAATCGAATGATTGTTCATAAGAATCAGTAATTCTTCGGAATAAAATTACTGAATAAAAATTTCTTCAGGTATGTGCCAACTCTGAGATTTCCCAAACAAAAAATCATTTTCTACTAAACTACTGTGAAATATTTGCCATCGAAATGGTGAACTTTCAACAAACTCTGTAAATTTCAAAAAGTTTTACAGAATTTTCGAAAATTTACAGAACTTTCTGAATTTTCGAAATTGGAATTCAAACTTGCTGTTTGGAACCCTGAAAAAAATGCACATAAGACAAAATGTATGGCTCGAAGGGTTGAAAGCCTAATTATAACGAATTTTTGTTTAGCATTGAAAATCCGCAGGGATTGATTCATTGATCAATCTTATTCTGGTATGTGATTTTCAATGATTTAAACGGATGATTCATAAGGTCACTCAATGTTAAATCTTAAGGGTTCCGGAAAATTGCCGTGCGCGGAAATGATTTTTTTTCAAAGTTCGATATTTTTGGTAAATACTGATATATTTTTGAGTTTCTATTCTTCCGAGACACAAATAGTGGCACGCGGGATGTGCGAGAATACTACTTGAGCGAATAGCAACGAGTAGGCGGACTTTTCTCTTTCTTTCTTTTTCTTTCTCGTTCTGTTCGCCTCTGCCCAGCTTAAAGAGTAAAAATAGCAAAACGTACTCTCGTTGTCGTCGTCGTCGTCGTATGCTGGTGTAAGCAGCACCTGCATCTCGGCTTGTGTTGCAGCATAACGTGATATTATTCTCCAGCTTTAGCCTCGCAATGCCCTCCAAGTCCCTTTCGAGCAGCAGCTCGAGGGAGTTCAAGGGACGGTTGCAAAAAAATAATAATAATCAAAGAGAACATTTAACCTACCGTTAATGTTTACCGCGCTTGCATAATTCTTCGCTCATTTGAATTCGCAACACCATGAAATGTACAGCTCCGAGCTAGCATTTCATTTTCAAAAAACGTCGTGGAATTTTGTTGACTATTCTTTCATGATATTCTTCGAATTTCCATTCGACATTCAATTTTCGAACAACTATGTTGTTGCTAATAAAAATATAACTGGTGACGTTTTATAATAAATAACAAATGTAAAAAAAAAAATGAGAGACTAAAAACTCTTGTTCCTAAATTGTTATTCATTATCGTCAACCACTTTAATCTTACAATATTTATAAAATGACTCATTTAAGGATTGACTTATGAAGTCAAATTTCTGGTGGCTCATTTTACACCTGCACAAAGTCAGAAAAAGCTTTTTTCGAGATTTACTCAGTGGTCCTGACAAGCCCAGACACATAAAATAGCCACACGCCTGGAGTTTTAATTGTATACGAACTCTATATTCTTTTCATGCCCTTTAACTTCTATGAAAAAATAAGTAAACTAGCTGTGCTGTATCTCCAATTGAGTTGAGAAGAATTTTTTCATCAGTGATTTTCTGAATAGAATAAGTTTAACGTTTATGCAGATTCTTGTTTGTTTGAAATTTCGTAAAAATTTTCATCGTTTTGAATAAATTCAAAAAATTGAAGTCAAAGTTTCTTCATGGTTTAGCAAAACTGTTTCCGCAAAGAACTTCTGATTGACGACCAAAATGGCTGCATGTTGAATCATAGTTTTCAATTTTTTGGACACTTTTTCCTTTTTACACGAATCATAAGAAACTAAACATAATAGTTAAACAGTCCAATGTAAATTGGTATCAAATTTCAACTCAATTCGATAAATCGAATTCCAAGCAAAAATTAGAGTCATTATTGGGAATTCACTATATTCTGTGTCAAGAAGATCAAGTTCTTTTGGAAATTGAAGTTGAAGCAACATTTGCATGATGCCTTGTCTCACAAAATTATTGCATGAAAAGAAAATAAAATTGTAGGGACCTCTTTCGGAAACAGTTTAAAATGCCGAAATTTTGGACGAAAAAAATGTCCAGCTGTTGAAATTAATTGGACACTCCAGCAGAAAAATAGCTTCAATTTAAACACAATGGAAAGAGAGACATGAAAAAGTCATTGAGAAGTTGTGCAAATTTCTGGTATCCCTGAAAGTAAAGAAAGGTGAATAGGGGGATGGAAACCGCAGGGAGATTGGAGAGAAGCAGACAAGAGTCAGAAGAGCAGGGCGGAGCTGAAGCTGCGCTCGAAAGGGTGCGCGATTATATACCAGGGAAAGAGAACAGCGTGAACCGGGAAACGAGAACGTGGTAGCCGATTGTGTGTACCTATGTCGTCCTCCCATCTTCGTTGACGTGGTCGTGGAGAAAATCCAACGAGTCCACCTTTCATGGGCCTCGTTGCAGGTGCGTTACGAATAAGGGTTGAAAAACGAGAGTGTGTGCTGAGCACATACATTTGCACTCGTACTGTTCAAGTTTTTAAATAATCAAACCTTCCTTTCATTTCACCTGCAAATTAGTTTTGTCAAGTCTGCTCCAACCTTTTAAAAACTAAAGAAGAGCTTTTCGTTTCGAGATTTTTAATCCGTGATTTGTTAGAAGGCATTTCGTTATCTGCGTATAAAAATAAGACAATCGATTTCATCGTCCGTTCATTAATTGTCACATAATAAATGATCAATTTATTTATTCTGATGTTCGATCGAAAAAATTGAAATTCAGATGCTGTTTCATGCAAATTATCCATTTCCACGTGAGTTTTTAGATAAACAGAAACTCCAAGTGCTACTTTTTGGAAGATATGTGAAAAGGACGAAACACACGTGGGCTGCTCGACTGATTATATAGAGAATGGGACCCCCGACACGAGGAAAACACACTCAGTTTTCCGGTATCAAGAGTGGGGGAGTCTCGAGGTCGTGACCACCAAGTCAGGTAACGAAACCGAAGGAGGGTTGCTACGACGACGACCTACAATATCGCGAGAACCACGCAACTCACCTATATATCTATATATGGACCAAACTGGCTTGAAAAGTGTATTAGGCCTTCGAGTAATCCATTCATGGAACGTCGATTTTGTGCCATCTGATGTACAATAATCCCAACGATTCCAATTCTGCAAATGAGAGCGTAACAAAATATCTAGCACCTTTTGGTATCGAAAGAATTGAAGGGTGCATTCCCCACGAATGAAAAAACAAAGAAAAACAACATCTTCGAACAAAAGGATGTCGTTCCAGTGCGCTTTTAGTATCGCGACGTATCGGAAGGGAATTGAAAGCCTGATGACGAGACAATGCACCAGAAAATCAATTTCAATAAAAATTACTGTAGAAAACGTGTAGAAAAATTGTAAATTCTGAAAGAAAAAAAAAGCGAGGACGAGAAAGATGAAGATATTTTAGAAATAGGGCAAGCAGATGAAGAGACCAAAAGAAAAAGTAGAATGAGCATGTGAAGAAAACAAAAAACAAAGTAGTGAAGCTCAAGAAGAATGAACAATCTGAAAAAATAGAGAATAAAGAAGGAAGAGGGAGGGAAAATAAAAATAAAAGGAGGGAAAGAGAAAGAAGGGGAAGACGAGAGAGAGAGAGAGAACGAGAGAGAGGGAGAGGAAGAAGAAGAAGAGGGCGAAGACGAAGTACACACGTAAAAAAGCCGGCGTTGAATTCACGTGGAGAGGGAGGTGAACGAGAGGAACGAAGAAGAGGTGGCGCGCGGTGAAAACACGTAGATTCGTACTATATAGGATTCTAAGTGTGGAAGGGGCGGTAAGGGGAGGTTAAGCAAAGCCAGTAGTGGTGGTGGCTGATGGTGGTGGTGGTGGTGGAGGAGACGAGCGCGGCTACCACCGACGCCGTGCGTCGTTCCCGCGTCGTCGTCGTCGAGGCGAGACGACTCAGAACCTACAGAGTACATAACAGGAACTGACACACAATCGCATCAACACGCACATACACACAACAGGCACACACACACACACACACCAATAGAAACTCACTAGCACATATGGGGAAGAGAGAAAAGTGAGATAGAGGGAGTTGCGAGTGTCGCGGGCTCGTGGAGGGTGGCAAAGAGCGGCGAAGAGACGAGAGAGCGAGAGAGAAAGAGAGAAAGAGGAGGGAACCCCGAGAAGGTGGAGAACGCGACGACGAGGTGGAGAAGAAGGTTATCTGGCTCTTGGTTGCTCCGACTCCGTCGACATTGTGACACAGGGTGAAACAATTAAGCTCCGGAGCAACGTCATCGTTCTCTCCTACTTGTCAACACCATGAGGATTAATATCGACTGATTGGAAGCTCTCAAATTCTTCATTCGCCTCATCTTCGGTTGGAGCCGGATTTCATTCTCCAAAAATCGGGACAGTGACAGTGAGATTTTAAGGGGTTAGCAAAATACAGCGGGAAGAGATAAAACACAAAAAATTTGGCGCGAAAACCATTTCGTATTTGAAACTCAATGAAACGAGACGGGAAGTGGTAATGAAGAAGATTCAAAATCCAACTGGATGCGTCTTTTGGTAACGCAAGAAGACGACTTCCAACGTGATATTTTTTCGTGAGAAATCATTTTAAATAATTACGCGAAAACGAGTTTTGCATGACAGCTGTTCGACGTGGTTTTTTCATGTGTGTGATTCGAGTGACCGGGGGAGGATTCTGTAACCTTAAAAAGACGGGCAAAGACGCTATCCTACGATAAAACGTCAATTTTCATCGTTATCAATAAAATCATCGTCTCACATTGAAAATACATTTTAAATAAATAAACAAATCCATAACGATTCAGTGCAGATGACGAGATAAATCGGCGATCGCATGGCTCGAAGTTTTGACACTCGGATTGTTAGTGTTGCACTGTCAACGAGTTTATTGGAGATCGGCGTGCAGCGATGAGATCGAAACCGGTTGCGAGGAGATTGGCACAGGGTGAGTGATTTTGTTTCTTTTTTTTTGTTTTTTTTTTTTTTTTTTTTTCAAGTCTTCAATCCATATAGAATAATTGATTGTTTCTGTTAATATAATTTAAAAAACTTTGATGATTATTTTCTGTGTTCAAGTTTTTGACTCGACCATTTTTTGTCCACGTCAGCTCGTTTTTATGTGGCGCGACGGATATTTTCGCGAATCCATGTCGCGCGAAATGATCCGATAAAATCGATTAACGACTCAGGTTAGACGCGATAATTAATCGATATAACTTAATGACCTTCCGGGCGAAAAAAAAATAAAAGAAAAATCTTGAACGGGACATACGTGTAAAATCGATCTGTCGAAACGGATGAGGAAACAAAAATTTATCTGTGTGCGTACGCGTGTGTGTGTGCGTGTATGTTCATACGTTCTGTATCGCCTACACGCTCGATAAAACGATCTGTGACACACGAGAGTTTTATAACGATATGAAAACGGGGTGCGCGCGCGTATAAGATTTTTGATGGGGCGACAAATGGATTATGCCAAACGCTCACGGCGAGCCTCGCTATTCCCGACCTTTTTATTCTTATCTATTTCAATTTCATTGTTTCGACGTTTCGCGTCTCTTTGAAGAGAAGGATTTATTGTTCCGCAACACCAACTTACTCCTCGATACGTTCCGACACTTTTTGTAATTGATCATTACGAGCTGTTGCGAATGTTCTTACGCATTCATCCATCTATATATTCCTTTTATTTTATATTTCAATCTTCATTTTTTATTTATACTGCCATTTGAATTAACATCAATTGTTTTTTCACCGAAAATAATTGATTAAACAATGAAAACGGAATTAGCTTCGTACAGTATTTAAAACGTTGTATAGTATCGTTTTATATCTCGTGCAAAAATCTCGCCTTTGATTGTCACTCAATATCGAAATTGTGTGTAGGTATTATTCGATAGAAATCACAATAACTTATTTGTAGTTTAATGTCCGATAAAATCCTTTTGAAACTTTGTTAATTACAAGTCAACAAACAAGTCCAATTTCTTTTTTCCACTGTCCAAAATTACCAATTCATTATTATCCTGCCGTTCATTGTATGTTTATTAAAACGGAGGAAGAAAAATTTCAAAATTGTTAACGTCCTTCGAAAAAAATAGCTGTTGAAATTTGAGAAAAAAAAAAATCACGTGTTGTGGATATAAATCATTGTTAAAATGATAAACTGTGTGAAAAATCTTAACTAACAATTGAGATAACTCTTGGCATAGAATAATAAAAGAAGATACAAACAATTTGCCTATATTTACATAATAAGTTGCATGGATATTTTAGTAGACGATGTAATTCTTCGGAGGAAACAAAGTTTACACGTGTTATGTCGGAAAATCTCATAAAAATGATAGAACATAAAGTATGGACGAGCACGATCGGGAGTGATCAGCACGTTCTCTCAGAAGGTCATTCAGCAGGTTGCACTGTATCACTCTTGGAGCTTCTGTCGTCTGATAACAGACTATATATAACAAATGACTAAGACACCTGTATTTGAGTTTAAAAAAAAAAAAAATTTTAGAAAAAGAAGGCTTTGCTGTACGTTGTCAATGTTTAAATATATCTAGACAGAAAAGTTCCAAATAAAATTACTATAAGAACATGCTCTGTTTCCGATGAGAAGATGCATTCTTGTAATGAAAAAAAAAATCTTGGATTTCGTCTTCGATCACTGCATGCAACTCTTCAAAAAGGAGAACTCGCTTCGTGTTTAATACCAATAAATTCGGCAAAATACCACATGTGGTATCAACAATAAAATTGTCATCATTGATTCAGTCTACGTGAAGTATTTTCCAAAATACATTTGAAAAAAAGCCCTGAATTTTGAATAAATCAGAGAAATTAGATCCGTCAATTAATTTATATTGTTTAATCTCATTTTTTGTTAATTAATCCTGAACGAAATTCCAAATATCTATACCCGCTCTGTGCATCTATACAAAAAGTTACATACAGCCGCGCATATAAGATAATTTGTACGTTACGACAAAAAGTAGGCGGAGCAACGTAACCGCCCACATATGTACATCATGTGTATGTATATATATAGAAATGTAGACATATATTTGGATATATATCTTGTCTAGTCATTCGAGTGCGCATCTGACGCGGTTTGTATCGTTTTGCGGGGACAAGTCCCGCCTCCGCGCATGGAATCCGCGGATAGCACGAACCGCGCGTTATCACGCAAAGAGCATCACTGAGAGTGGGATATGACAATCCATCCCAATCCCCACCTTCGCAGACACATAAATTTATCCTCATTTTTTAACCTCCATTACCGCGCTCTCTTCAAAAATCCACTGAACTATTGAAAAACGAGAGAAAATTCGCTCTCTGTTGAGGAAAATACGAGACAAACTCCGAATTTTATTTTTTTACTTTAAGACTTGTATTAAAATTCAATTTTTCCTATTGGACTTGAATTCCGCAAGACTTTGGCGTGAGAAATAACGAGAATCTATACATTTGCCTACGTATACAAATATCGACGAAAATCTTGTTGAATTTATTGTTCTTTGGGCTCTCGCAATAATCAGGACTTTCAATAGCAACAAAAAGCTCGGAAGACTCCTGAACGCCGGTTTTGTGGCTCACTCTCCTTCTGACAAAACCCTCGAGACTCGAGTCGACAACCCCAAGTGCCCCTGACATGTACATGTGTAGATGTATAACGGGTCTCATGATATGTAAGACAAAATCCGTTAATGCTTGACTCTCTATCGCCCGGTTCGAGAAACACAATGAAATTCTTACATACACGAGTACGTATAAAGTAGAGCAATATATCCGCACGGCGATCTCATCGTTCACCCTCTCTTTTTGAGCACGTCTGAAAGGGTTGTAGAAGGCAAAAGAGTGGACTAGAAAGAACAATTAATGGAAGAAAAAGTGAGAGGGAAAGTTGGTGTATTAAGATGAGTGAGAAATTAGAAGTTACAGTGTCTTGAGCAAAGTTATTTCGAACGATATAATTTGAATAATTTCCAAATGCCGTCTTGTGTTTCTTGATCAAGTGTTTTTAATTCATAAAACATATTGAGAACTCCAAACTCCAATAATTTCATTGATTTTTCCCACTCTGCAGTTGTCTCGAAAGCCGGAAACAAAATTGATGAAACATTAGGAGCTGAATTGAAAAAGACGGTGAATTAGGTGAAATTGTATTACGTGGAAAAGTTTCGAGGGAAAAGTATATGAAACGAGTACAAGAAGAATCGTATAGGAAGACGTTTCGTGTTTTTGAAAATGGAAAGATTTCAGTCTGCCCCGCGATGGTCGTCACGATGAACCGCAGAAATATAATCGCGTACATACTACACACGTTTTTATATATCAATTTATACACAAAAAGAAAAATAATATATATATATATGTACATATAATTCTTGAGGTTATCCGCCCTATTGCTCTGAATGGAGCATATCATCCCATTGAGATCGCACGGGCGTCTAGGTCGGTACCGGAAGTCGGATCTGTCGAGAGGAGACAAAAGCCAGTGAAACAACGCGAGCATACATTTGTGTTGTGTGTTTATATATATATATAGACATTTTTTTTTATGTGGAGGACCAAACGAGGGGAGTAAAGTGGGAGAGGTCCTGTTTCATCGTGGCTTTTGTCTCGCATCCTGAGAGACGCATATATCTCTGGATAATGGACCAACATGAGGAGAACCAGTAACGTGAATAGATCTCGGATGATCCTTCGCGAAGGTATAGGTCAAAGCGAGCACTAGTCACAAGCGTTTTATTCGTTTATTATATATGTTTTCGTAGTTTACTCGCAATTGTGAAGAATCACGCCACTGAGTAATCCAACAAACCATCCTGTTCTTCAATCTCAACTTCCTTGACATATTCACTGAACTTTTTATTTCCCTTCACCTTATTCTTTCTACCTCGTCTGTCATTCTCTTCATCGTTCTTTTTATACGGAACTGTTTCAAAGAGAATTATCAATGTTTACATTTTTGGTAATTGAAAGTGTTCGAAATGTTTTTAATGATCTGAAATTTTGAAAAATACACATTCAGCAACGTATTTAACCTGCAGTGGAAGTTCTTTCCATTCTTTTCAAGATTTCTTTTTTTTTGAGCACTAATATTATTTTGGTGACATTAAATATTGTTTTTAATTTATTGATTTGAATTTTATAGTCTTTGATACTGGAAAAAGGGAAGGAATTTTTTGAATATGGAAGTACTTAATGACGTGGTATTTGATGAAGTTATTGAAATCGATTGCACATCGATGAATTGGTACTGTCGTTGAATACGGACGGAACGAGGTAGATTTCATCGATTCCCACTCCCTGGTGAATTAATAAATAAAAGCGTCCCGACAATTGCACAATACATTTTCCCGAATAGCTGCAAGCCCGGCCATGCAAATTCGCTAACAAAACAGCGAAACAATCGTTCGTGCTTCTCTTTCTGTCAGGGGGAGGGCATTTTATTGTCTGGCTCTTCATTCGGAGGTTTTGTACCTCACAACAGCCAAAAACACAGCAAAACGCGATAGTCCGACCATCTCGCAAACCCTCTCGTTTACCTTCTCGCTCTTTGTACAATTTTGGAATAATTATTTCGCGTTATTTTTCCTTTCCATGTTCCTCCCTTAACTGCTCTTTTTTCCCTTAGAATCCCTGGGAGAGAATACGAAACGGCGCTCGAGAAGTTAAAGCTGGCCATGATTTCTTTTTCACCCTGTTTATCATTTGTTTGCTTGAAATCAGTTCGCGAGAAAGCGAAAAATCTCCGGTGTTCCATAGACGAATTCAATGCCCTTCCTCGCGTTTATGTCTTGATTCAAAAACCTTTTTGCGCTGGAGCAGTATTGACAGTTATTCGAAGCCACGAGCATTTTATTTTTTTTACTGTTTTTATAGAACTTGATTGAAAACGATCGAGCAGCAAATATGTACATTTATTTTTTCCAAATACAAGGAAAAAAAATTGTTTCTCATTGGAAAGTAATCAATCTTCACTAAATCATTGAATAAGAATATTTGAATAGAATTATTTCTCGATATGATGACATTTCGGTTGATGAATCAAAAAAAAAATTAAAATAACACAATGCAGCGAAGAGTAATCCGTCGAATAAAAAATTGTATTCCATCAAAAACTATCTTTTTATTCGCTACGATGACGATCAACAAAATCTTGAAGTATTTTTTGTTGCGTGGATTCAACTGCCATGAAATGTCAGAGTGAGGTGAAATGTTTCTCTTAAGGTTTGGAAGTGGTACACGAGACGAGTTTTGTTTCCGTCGCACCGTCACGCACAATCGATAAGCCTAAAAAGTTCATTGTTAGCTGCTCCCTCCCGCGAGAGTCTCCAATCAATAATACAATTAATCATCTAATTAAGGCTCTTAACTCAATCGTTTTTTTTCTCTCTCCTCTTTTGCCTACACTCTGTACAATTATTCCACATAGTGCAGCATCGCATTCGAGAACTCGAGGCCCACTCGCAACGATTTATTTACCAAATAATTTCGCGCGTGCTCCGATTTCTCGAGAATCACGATCGCGATTCTGGTGCCAGGCTCGATCGAACCTTCCAACATCGCTCACCACGAACCTTGCTTTTCAAATCTATTGAATGGGAGAGGTAAAAGCATTGAATAAAAGTGCTGCTGTTATTCATCGATAACGAGAGAGAGTTGACTAGAAGTGCTAATTCAGGGACTATAATCGTTTAACACAATGTGCTTAAGCCTCGCGGTATATGATTGTAATCTTTGTATCTTTTATACACAGAGTGGAGCAAAGACATTTTTCTTTTCTCAGCGATAAATACATTAATTGATTTTTTAATGAGGTTAATGAATAGATTAGAGTTAGTAATTACCTATTCACATGAAATGTACACACGCGTAATTCGTGGCTATTTATCACTGTTATCTTAGGCAGATTTTTATGCTAAACGTTGAAAGTGGTCGAGCGAAACAAGAAACACCATTTTTACTCAACTTTCAAAACACTCTAGATCTTCCACAATTTAAACTATCGCGATAAATTTCGTTCAAATTTGTCTTTTGGTTGATGAGCTACGAAAAGACGAATGTTTCGAATATAGATTGATGCAAATGTTTGTAGAATTGATGATTACGAATATGAACTACAGATTCGAAAATAAATCAACGTTTCTAGACAATTCTATTGTTTATTCTGATCTACTATCAGCAACGCTCGGAATTTAATTTGTTCAGCGAAAACTGTATGCTGGAAGATTTTGAAAAAATTCTGAACAGTTATTTGCAGTCCATTGACATCGTGAAAAATATTCTCGTCGCAATTTTTGTGTTAGATTCATAAAAAACGTAACTGTTCATGAAATAGCACGAATTTTGATAATTTATTGATACATAATATTAATGCAATCAACAAATGATGAATGGACACGTGATTTGTTGAATTATTTTCATGAATATTCTACGAATCATGAAAATATAGTAAATACGGTTTTTTTTGCAACAAAAATAGTCAAATGATCGAAAAATTGTTAGAAAACGAAAATGGAACAACGTTATTTTTGCAACCGTATTTTAAAGGGCGAATACACAAGGAAAAGAAATAAAGAAATTTTGCGAATATTCTGAACAGTCAAAGCGGCTTTGAAAATGTTATTACATGTATGCGCGGAGATGAATATTAGCGATGCATTAAAGAAAGACAAATATATATAGACAGCCGAACATACAGATGTACATCCTAAACTCGTCACGATTATGAGACCCACGTGTGTTGAACAAGTACAGAGAATGTTTCTTGTGCATTAGCATCGTCAGTGATGGTGGTCGTTCGAGTTATTGCCGTGGCTTATTAAATCTCGGAATCCCTCTTTATCTCCATCGTGACGAGGTTTCTTGGTATACAACAGCGAGAAAAGAGACTCATTGCTGGTCTGAGGCAACGACGACAGGTCGCTTGAACGTCTGGTGGTCGTCTGGGAGAGAACTGAGACGGCGAGGAATTGAGAGAAAGAGGGAAAAGGAGGGAAGGGAGAAAGAGTGATAGAAAAGAGAAAGATGAAAAGATGTTGCGAGGACGATTGAGACTCCGTGGAGAAAGAGTACCGAAGAATCTGCGTGACGGATGAGTACGCGTGTCCATGCATGATTCTTCCTTCTTTACAACTCTCTTCCCACATTTTAGTCTCCCATCCATCTGTAGAATCTGTACAAATTCTCTCATTGTAAGGGATGTTACCTCGGAACCAAAGGTTTTAGTTATGAAAAAATTAATTATATCTTGTCTCTAGCATAACGTGGACCCGGATGCAATAAAGAGTTTTGATTGCAGACCATTCTCTTGGTTTTTTGATGACGAAGACAACGGTGTATGATAAAGTCATATTTGGGCATTTCGTAATGGCAAAAACTCGATAAAACGACGAAAAAATTTGAAAAATGAGATAAATTCGTGTTTCTACCAAGGCTCAGGGTCAAGGGATCATCGAGAATATATCTCCTGATTCCTGGGCGTCCAAAAATCATGATGTGTCGAGAATTAGTACGATAAGTTGCGACAATTTATCCCCAGAGATGAATCATCAGGAATTTTTTCGTCTATCATGCAAATTTAATCGTCATGATTATGCAAAAGATGACACGTCAAATATAATAATGATTGGGGCACGCGCACGTGTGCGTAGAAAGTGTGGTGAACTCGTTACGTCTCCTATGCACTCGGGTCTGGTTGTCGTTGAGAGTAGAGGAAAGGAGAGAGAACGAGTGTGTCTCCAGCAACGAAAACCCTTGACACAAGTCGAGCTAAGAATATATATAAATACATGTGTACATAGATGTATGGAAAGACATGGTTGGGGTATGGAACGTGCTTGTGTGTGTGTAAGAACCGCCTGCTCTTTCTAAGAGCCGTTTCTATAGATATATAGAAAATTCTAGCTCGAGCTTGCGTGCCTGGCATTGTGCTTTACGATTCTCATTTCCCGCAACGTCATTCCGCGAGGCAACGACGTCCCACTACTTTTCTACATATATTTATCTATATGTGTGTGTAAATATACACGTAAACACATATACATGCATATATAGATTTGCCATATACACTCTTTGCCACTCTGGCTTTCTATCTTTCTTTCTTTCCTGTGTCGTGTCCTCTCGACGTTCAACCCCTTTAGCCATTTCCCTCTCCTCGCCTCTTCGTTCGAAGGGGGGTAAGAGGTGAAAGCCAAACTCTCTGGAGAAATTCCAGAGTGCCCTTTTTTTTTACTTCTGCTGCATAATTCCGATCGAAATGCAACAGCTTAAGTCTCTAACACCGAAACGAAACTCGTTGCAATGCTTTTTTATCGCCGAGTCTCTTCTTTCTTTTGAACCGAAACAATAAAGTTGGGCTATTACGTAGAAAATCGAATAAGATTGAATACAAATGTAGAAGTAAAATAAAAAGTCAATAAAAATAGCAATTGTTATGCGATTTGATAAAATATATAATTAAATAATATTTAATAATTCATTTGACCATCGATCGATGGTGAAAAACATTTCGGTAAATGTCAATCTCTAGATATTTTTACAATTCTTCTTGTCAGAAACGTTCGTTTTTTTTCTTCTTTCTGTCAGTGATTCTCTATTCGTGCGTTTTCCTTGGAGAAAAAGATCAATGCGGCAATAAAAAAATGTATTTTTTCTCACGTGAGGAACAATTATGATGCAGTAAGACGAATACACTAGCGAAAAAAGGCTGAGTAGAAAGGAAGAAGGGAGAAAGAGAAAGGGGGAACGAGAGGGTGGCTACTTGAGGGGCTCGAGGGAGGTCGTCGAAGAGAAGTGCGCTGGTAGATGTAGGAATGACACGAGTGGTTATCTCAGTGGCCACGCGATATTGTCATCAGAGACGCAGGAGACGTGAGGCGAGGAGGTCATATATATGTGCTTATTGTTAAGTAGTGAACGTTATACTGGGGGATCTTGTGAGGGGAGAAATAGAGAAGAGGGGCAGGGGTTGGTATATAGGGAACAACCTGGTATCAGTGATAAGATCTCCTTGGACGCGGTTGAGGACGTGTTTTCTATGTGCCGGGAGCTTTTGCACGGTTGAGAGAAGCGACCAAGCAAAACGGGACAGAAGCACAAGTCCGACAGTGTGTGGCCTTTCCATGCCTGATATCACCTGGTCGACCGCTCCATGATTTCGAACCCCTACTTGTCCACCTCGTGACTCGACGTTGCTGCGCACCCTGCCACCATTTCCAGTGATAACATACGTAAAAATATATATACACGTAACATTAAAACACACCCCCTGACCGTACAAAACCTTTCCCGGTCTTCATCCGACCCCGCGAGCCAAAGAGGGTGACCACGGACTCGGCCGTTATCTCGCACGCGAATTAGTTCTACAGATTTTTCTTTTCTCCTTTACTTTTCTTTTACACTATTATTATTTTCATTATGTGACGTTCTAGCCTTTCTCTTTGTATTATTGTCACGTTTATTATTATCAAGATGAATTGAAGATTCGATTTGTCATTTGGGCCTCGATTCATTTTCTTTTTATCTTAATATTCAGTTTTCTGGGGTTTCGAGAATTTCTATTTGTTTCTAAATAAAAAAAATTCTAAACAAGTTGATCGCATCATTATCGGGGATTTTGACTCATGGGGATCGCAAGGAAAGGCGGAATAATTCAAAAATGTATCACGAAATTTTGTAATGAAATATTTTATTCAAGAAAAGAAAAGTCTATAAATGAATAGAAATGAAACGGAAGGAATTCGCATTTACAGTTACGCATAAATACATTTTCCTTTTTAAAGGTTACAATCGAACGCTTATTTAACATTACTCGGTCCAACATCTACTAAATTTTTGAGGCTATGAACAAACTACTCTCGGATAGTGCGGGTGATGCAAGTCCTCGCTGTGTTATTAGAATGGAGATTGGTGTTTGGACAGGACGTCGGAAGATTTATCGATGGCGAACTGCTGCAACTGGCCCTCTCCGCTACTTTACGATCGGTTATTCTCTTCTTCTCCTCTCCTCTCCTCTCCCCTCTCTCTCTCTCTCTCTCTCCCATTCTTTCTCTCATTCTTGTTCTCCCTATAATGCAGTCGCTGGCTGACGTGACAGCGCTCGAACTAGGCAACTTGAAATGATTATACTCGCCCGATATTTCCAATCTTCTCATCGTGCCAGCCGCAGAATCAAGCCCGATATCTCGAGCTGTTGTGCAATGTTCGATGAAGAAAATTGCCATGGAGTAGAAAATATGAAGGAGAATCGAGGACGGTGGCGAATAATGGAGACGTCTTGAGAAACTGTGTTTTCATTTTGAGGCACGTACATTTAACGCTGTTGCGTCTATGTTTCGTTCAACTGAATTCAGAAGAAGAACACGGAGGGTTGACCGAATCATAATCTTTGAACGAATGGCCCTTTGAAATCATCCACAAAGGTCGTTAATATATTATTGCTCTGAAAAGTCACCAGAATGATGATTCATTTGTTTAAATGTTTACTATTTCTATTACTTACATCGAAATTTAACGTTGATGTTGTTTTTTAGATTCATAAGGACAAAAATTTGGTATTTTTAATATGATTTTATGATGATTTTTTCTACTTCTGGTTGGATTTCTTAATAAATACGCGAAGAAGCTGTCTTGGCATGAAATCGAGACAGAGAGAGAAGGGAGAGAGAGAGAGAGAGAGAGAAAGTAATCAAAAGATTCTCAAACATATGCACAGGTATACACACGAGGAATAACTATCGTCGCACGTGCTAGTTTTGCTTCTTGCCGGTCATAAAGATACTCGATATGCTGTCTCGGTTTTATAGTTCAGGGCCCCACCAGGCTCTCAATACTTAAACGCCATTCAATTGTCTCGATTCATAAAACAAATGACTCCAACGCGAATGCACCTGTTCCATCTCTCTCTCTCTCTCTTTCTCTCTCTTTCTCCCTCTTTCTCTCTCCCCCTCTTTCGAGCTGTCTCTATCTTACTCTTTTTGTTTTCTATCGTATCATGGATTAAAAAATATGGCGGCTTTATCGGTTCCAATTGGAGACGAACTCAATCCGTCCGGTACGATTGAAGGTTCGATTAAATTCAATATCTCACCTGTCCCAGTATCTCACAAGCTTTTTTCCTTTTTTACTACTCTGTTTGGACGGAATATTTATGGGAGAATTTTTTAATTGATCAATCAGCTCTTTTGACAGCTACTGGTATCATTCATTCTTGGCACTAATTAACTCTCGAACCCTACGATCAATTCTTTTCAATGTAAACCCCAAAGTGGTGTAACTTATTATACCTCAATCTTTTCTTCGCCGGAAGACGTTCTTCGAATGAGATGATAGAGATAATTCATGCCATTTTTTTGGTTTTTTGATAACGAATAGAACGATGTACGATTAAGTTCCATTTGATGAATATTAGATGAAGAAATTTAAAAAAAACGAGAAAAATGGTTTAAAACATTATAAAATTTTGTTGCAGCTTCGAGCCAAAAAGGTTTTTACGATAAAACAACGACAAAAAAAAAACATGTACGGTTCGTGTTATCTTTTGGCGATTTAATCGTGGGTTAATTCGCGTCTCGGGTGTCTTTTGCTTTCAACAAAATGCTCTCCTCCCTTCCCTCCATTTTACCCGTTTACGTTTCACGTTTTTTCTCATTCCTCGTGCACAGCTTCTTTCCGTTTTATTCCCAGCACTGCTGCTGTTCTGCCATGGTGTATGTGTTCACTGAGGAACCGCCACCGCGAGACACTCCGAACACAAAGGCTTATCTGACCGAAAGATTCGCGGCACACATTCATGCCCCTCGTCCTCGCCTGGGAAACCTTCGTCTTAAAACTCTTATACACACCCACACAAACGTTCATACACACACATTTATAAATAAAAGTAGTGGGGGTGGTACCCGCGGAATTGTGCGGACAGTTCTCGCATAATATTCGTTTCCTTTTCGTCCTTCTCTTCTTCTTTTTTCTCTCTTCTTTTATCTCTATCCGTTGCTCGCCCGCGTTTGTTCTTAGCTTGGGAACCACGAGACAAAAAGCCAAGGGAGGACATACAAGGCTAAATAAGGAATGAAAGAAAGAGGGGAAAAAAAACGACGAAAACGGAAAGGAAGATATAGAATTAAAGCCTACACGATGAGCATATGGGGATGGTGTATATGTGCGTGACGCGAATTGGGTTTAGGACTGTGTCAAATGACAGTGAAGAGAGAGAAAGAGCACAGAGAACTCTCGACTCGACTCTCGATGCTTCTCTTTATCTTCTTTTTCTTCTTCTGCCTCTTTTACTGTTTTATCCTTCTCGACGACCGTTGAAATACGCTCCTCAAGTCTTTAGCTCTCACGTCACTAAATACATAAATATATTTATATATATTCGAAACCTAGTTGGTGTCCCGAAAGGATAAAATGAAGGAGGTCGTAGGTCGCTCGTGAGAACATCTCTCCTCCTCCGTTTGGACGAGGATGAAAGGGAATCTCAGGACCAAAGGAAGAAGATACGCTCAAGCATGTCATCATCAACGTCATTTCTCAATGAGCTTAAACTCTCTCATTCCTTCACTTTTTACGACTTTTCCTTTCATGAGTTTTAATGAACAAGTGTAGAAGAAGTTAATAAAAAACGAATTTTTGAATTACGACTCAGGTTCCTTTTTTCAAAAAAAAAAAACTCGTAAAAATCTTACGAGAAAATAATATCATGCACATGTAACTTTTGGGAAATTGAGATCAATCGTATTTTTTCTGCTCACTCAATAAGACAAAATAAAACAAATGAAATTTGAAATCTATGGCGTAAACGAGGGTCTATTTCACCCAGTCATTCACGCAATATTCATCACATGATTTTTCGAAATATTTTCGCAATCATTCCAGCAATACTTTTCTATATTTTCGCCCTAATGTCGAATTGAATCCAATTTTTCCCCTTCGTTTACTTCTCAACCAGATATCGCGCAAATCCCTCAGTTTCTTTGTATTTTTACGTTTTGTAAACATTTTTTGTGGTTTTGTAGTTTTTTATTATTATTTTTAGCCCAATTTTAAGTGGTGCAAAAAGAATCGATAATTAAATTCGATAATTTTGGAAAACTCCAGGTGAAATTCTCGTCTAGCAAAAGACTAAAATGACGAGCCAAACATTGAAACAAAATGTATATACATAATGTTTGAATATGAAGTAATATTTGAAGCTATAAAATTGCTTGTCACGTATACTTATTTGAATGAATATTCAAATTCTTTCTTTTCGGTGACGTGACGAATCTTCGAAAAGGAACAAAAAGCGACGTGCCTCCCACATTGTTCTTGGAAAAACGACGACAATGTTTGCACGCCTTTGCTCTTGTGTCTTTACAATGCATCTGTGACATATAAACTCTCGTGTGTGCTGACTATATATATTTGTGAGGATGAGAGTAGGGTAACTCTTCGGATATACGTGTTTGTCACAGGGGGGTTGAAAACTGGCCGGACTAAAGACATGTGCGCGTTCATCTTTTCTCGCGGGTTCTTTCTGAGCGTATTTCGTCCGTGACACATGCGGAACATTGCGTAATTGTAAACCTCGAAGGATGTGGGCGGGTTTTTGAGCCAGGACAGCAGCGAAAGTACAGAAACTTTGCTATACACATACGTAAGCACAGCAGAGAAGCACCCTCGACTAAAATCGACTAATCGAGCGCGCTACGCGTACGAGCAGATGTTATCTCAATAGTTAACAAACTAAAGGGCGTAATTTTATGCTACTACAAGATCTAAAACCTTCAAAGCCTGGCTTTTTGTTTTTCAAAGATAAATTTATCGCTCTTTGCTCTCGTTCGTCTGTCTCCTTTAGCGAAGAGCGGGACTCGTCGAATTTCATTTCTCACCCGCTCGCTTTTTTTTCTACCTTCGCACTCCCTTTCTGTCGTGGCGTTATCTAATAGCTACAGATCGTTAGCAGCTTCCGGAAAAAGATTGTTTTTACGCCCTTGTAAAAAGACTCTTTTCCTTTGAAGCCAACGAAACTATTTTTATTAGATTCGTGATAAATTTGATTGAAATTAATATGGACGATGAGGCTATTCATTAAATGGTTTTTTATAAAATAATTCATTTTCTAATAAACTATTATCAACCTCTAAACGACAGATTTTTAACAAACTTGAAAACCTCTGAAGAAATAAACGGTCACGCTGCACTTTGCTTGTGAATACATTTACAAATTTTAGATTCAGAAAAAGGTTGGACGCGAAAAAATCGTTGTTGGTTGTACAGAAATATTTGGGCGAGGCTGTTAGCAGCCAAAAAATATTTTTTCGTTCCATAACTTGACGTGCAAGTTGCCAAGTTTCATCAAATCAATGGATTGTTTTATAAAAAATACCTGTTCAGTTGGAAGAATTCGTTGACTGTTCGTAGAGTCGTTTTGATGATGTCCTCAGTTCACTGTGTTGGTGATTTCATAGTGAAGACTCCAAACTACGGCTCTATTGTGATCCAAATGACTCACTCCTCAAACTTTGCAGTCTTTTTTGTTGAAATGATCTGCCTTGGAACATTTGGACCTAGAATCAGTGAATTCCTAAATGAGAGCATAAAAATATTGGGAGTAAAAAGGTTATGACGGATTTGACAGGGTTTCTGGCACAGTTTCATGTGTCATACATGCACGTGGCTACTTACATGTATATTACAGTGTACTCTAACCCTGTCCTTATAAATATATATGTTGTTTCGTGACTGTGAGCCCCGAATGGGTGAATGGGACGAAAAGCGTGAGGACATGTGTGAAATTAGCTTAATCTTACGGGCTCGGATGACAATGGGTGATACAACGGTAGTTCGTGTACGACACGCATCGCATGCACGTTCCCCGTCTACACACATATATACATATATAGACTAATATAACATGAGTGACAAATCTCACCCCGTGTTATATATAAACGGACGCGCCACCTCCCCCAGACTGCGGCACCCTCCCTAAAAACGCGTCTCTCACTGTCTTCCAACCCCCGTGTAAATACATTAGAGGATGATCTCTCCATTGGCGCGGGAAACAAACCTGGGCTGACGGGATTCATCATATTCCACAAGCAGGACGATAAATTCATATGCTACCCCTCAAAAATCCCCCCACGAGGCGAATTAACAACAACAATAGTCTCGTGCCTTCACTATCGTTGAAGAATACAATTGACGGGATGCATCGGTTCAATAAATTGACAGGAACACAAAATTATTACAAGTTTTATGAAGCCCCAAAGACGATAAATTGGAACACCTTAAAAACATTCGCCACTGTGAAGTCGATTGCCAAAAAGAACGATCAGAAGCGCAGAATTCATTGATTTTTCCATCGGGAGCGATTCAACCTGACGGATTTTCCCGCGATATATTTACATGTCGAGTTTCAAATCCGTCATATGGACGTTGGCACGACGATTTGCCAATTTTCATAAGGCATTTGTACAGCGATGCGAGCAATGGAGAAGAGAGATATCGGTCGAGGAGTAATTTAACAATGAGCCAGCTGGCGCGTGCTGCGATGAGGGAAGGTTCTAGCCCCTGATGTAGATTTACACACAAATATACGCGTTTATATACACGTACAAATATATGGATGTCTCAATTATTTTCAAGCAGAACGACTCAGCTCGAGTTATTAACAATTTCTAGTGATAACATTGACGCTTCCTTGTTCTTAAGAAGTCTTTTTTATTGATTTTGCTGGTTTAATGAATCAAACGACGTTTAATCCAGAATTCCAAGTTCTTTGTACGCCCTTTTAACTTTGGAACTTGACCGTAAATGATTAACAAAAATATATGAACATATGTACCACTTACACACGAATTTGTCGAACACCGAGAAGCGTCATCATACAGACAACTTTAAGCTTTACTGAATCCTTGATACACTGGGATATACAGGCCAAAAACCTTACTCCCCTAAACAATAATCGGGGATGCCTCAGCCCTTTTGTCATGGTGGTTCTCGCGTCAATGCACCCGGAATCTCTTCCGTGCCTACTCTTTTTTTCCCTAAACTATTCACGCACACGGTTTTATACACAAACGTACATGTGTACTCTCCGACCCTCATGTATACATCCAGTATCTCTCAATTTCTAGCGACGCGTACAAAGCTAACTAACCGCACCATCGGGACGATTCGCACCCTCGATCCCCCATCTTTATATTCCCTCGTGTCCATCCGATCGGCTAATTGAGTCACACTTACGTTGCCGCTTCACGACCATGTGAATTCACCATGTGATGTTCAACACATTGACTTTATTCGAAAACTTTGAATCATCAGTTAACACCAAATTATTGTTGTTAGTCATCAATGAATACGATTATAATAACTTTTTAAAAATTGTAACTAATTAGAAGTCAATAAAAGTCAATCAATCGAATTTAATTAAAAATATCAACCCACTGAACTTTTTATAACGAAATCCCTGAAACTTATCCCAAGAACAATTGGACCAGAGCCAAACGTTGAATTTGATTTTGTCCTTTTCGAGATTCTCAACGCCTTGTCTCATTATATTTTCCATCAACACCTCAATCATTGAATTACATTAATACTTACATTCTCATTGCAATCTCATGTATCAGCACCGATGAATAATTAGGCGTCTTGTGAATACACGACATTGAATGGAAGGGTATTAATTTTTGGACAGAGAAACGCCCAAATCGAGTAGCAACATTATGTCATGTATTTGCTTCTGATCCCATATGTGCAGTTGATATCTGTATGTATATTCGTACATGTGTAGTGAGGGTGCGGTTATGATTAAGTAATAAAACATTTAGCCCCTTGCAGGGCCCCAAAATGGGAAAAATCGCATCCCTCAACCAGCCAGCGCTCTTTTTAATCCGTGTTAAAAAACACGTCCGTGTATTTGTGCCTGTGTTTGTCTTCTGAGCTCACTTATATGTGACTTTGACTTGCCGCGAACTTTAAATCCATCCCTACGACCTCTGTGTTCCTATATGTTGAACAATATATAGATATAAATATATGTTTCTGGGACAAAAGAGCACGAGGACAGATGCAACGTATCTACCCTCACGACCGATGGATGCTGGGCGTTTCAGGGAGATTTCACTGATTTTTTTTCTTGTTATTTCCGATCGGAGATAGAGAGCGCCAAGCGCTCATTCGTTTACGGTTTCTCGACGTATATAATAGTGCCAAAGCATTGTTCATGGTACACAAATAACATATCCACATATCGATCGCTTGACGCAATTTATTATACAGCCACTTCCGTTCAGGATTTCGAATGCACCGCGTATTCGAATGCACCCTCCAAAAAACAAAAAATATTGTTGGTTTTTTTTTTGAAATTATACGTTGGATTGTTCATTGAGAACTGTGATAAGACATCTTTTTCTGATTTCTCTATTTCTCCTATTGTTTGTTCTTGTTGAGATCGCTTTACATTTGTACGAACATTTATTACCGGAATCAACGAATTTTTTATTCGAAAAAAAGCTAAAGTAAGTTCACTGGTTGAAATAAATCGTTTGTTTTTTAACGCAGAGTACTATTTGTTCCGTCAAATAACATTGTTCGAGAGTCAATCCCACGTTGTTAATCTCAAAAATATTATGAATTGTAAATATTATGATTTTTTTGAGTAAACATTTTTTTCTGCAATTACATTTGATTGGTTCCGAATTTTTATAAAGCTCGCTTATTAAGGATTGTTCAAAGTGTACTGCTGATTTTTTTCAATCGAAACCGACCGCGAGGTTGCTGGTTACAGGCTGTTAGAGTACGCTCCGGGTCTAATTGACCCCGTGTGTCAATGCAATGGCTAAAATTTAGTGCGTCAACGAAGGGTTATTTACAATTAAAAAGAGAAATTCCAAATAACGCGTGTCAATGAATATCGTGCCCTAATTTTTTGTTAGGGAGAGGGAAATCTATAAAACTTCGGCGTCCAGCCTTGCGAGAACGTTTTATATATAAGTATAACGTGCACCTTCAATGGGTCGGAGGTTCGAACGAGAGACTCGCGTGACAATTTCACTATACCGAGGCTCAATTGTTTTGATATTCTTTTCTCTCTTCCTCTTTTTTTTTTCCTATCGTTGCTCAATTAGGAGGGACAATTTAATCTTGTCTGAAAGTTCGATCTCTTGTGGCTCTCGACGAGGAACGGGGACACAAGAAACTCGAAGTTCGGAGTTGCGTGCATCGAGTCAGTGGCCAAGAAAAGTAACATGGTTCAAATGTTCCTGGCACATCAATCGACCACCACACGATCGTCATGGAGGCTTACGTGTGCTTTCTTTCGAGGCTTTGATTTATCGCCTTTCGTTTCGAAGCTTGCGGATTGTCCCTAATACTAGTTATTTCGTGATCGTTAATCCAATCTCCCTAGTCTTACGTGCCCAACGATCTTGTCTACTCTGCCGGAAATGTAAGACTTCAGATCGTGAAAAAAAAAACCATTTGATGACAAGTTATTCTTCTTGAATAACTTGATCACGAACGTATCAATTTTTATTTGAAAAGAACGAATCTTAATGCTGCAGATTCAATAGATATATATTTTTTTTAATTTTAAATAAAATGGCGATAAATATTTCTAAAATCAAATTGTTACAGAGCTTAATTTAAAAAAAAAAATACACTCTAAAAAAATTTCTTCGGATTTCCCCACAAAACAGCTGTATTTTATGCCTCAAAATTATTTAAATATTATGAATATTAGCCACGAACACAGTAAACAAATGAATAATTAACGGAATTATTTACAAATATTGAAGAAAGAAATAATAGAGCTGTTTTGATTTGGAGTATGAAAAAAACTTCTTTAAAGTCGTATTTTCCGTCACACAATATATTCTTAAAGTCGTGAAAGAAAGGAGAGAATAAAATCGGTCCGGCTATTGTGTTGCATGTGTATAGAGACTTTCCTTCGACGGAAGGACCACACTGGGTAACTGTTGAATCTGATTTCAGGAGATGATCTTTCGGGGGCGTATCCGCAGACTCGCACCCCCGAAATTTCTTACCGTTACGCGTTTTAACCCCCGTACAGTTACAATACACACATGAATACATGTTTCGGTGTGTATATAAAATTTATATAATATGCTGTAAGTACAACGGATGGCTATATAAAGTACAATGGAGTATAGTTACCACGGCATCTGACCTCGTCTAGAATGTCGCATTATAATACGAATGCACGAACGCGCGATGCTGCACTTTATTATGCTCTCTCATATTATTAACCATACGTCTATATATATATACATCGTGAAGAAACGTGATATCTGGCACGCGACGAAACTGCACCACGCGTTTAAACGCAATCAGTAAAAAGTCGATTCTCGATTTTTCTAAACTAAACATTTTGTAAATAAATAATTGAAATCTAAGACGAAAAGAGTGTTTTTTTTTTTCGTAAAACTAACTGTTGGTACAAATTTATGTTTCGAAAAATCTTTCGCCGAAGCAACAATTCTCGATGTATGGAGATAATGAGCCTTGAAAATTGGGAGCTCCAGAAATCGTGGTAATCAGAAAGGAAAACAATACTTTTTTGACGACTCGTTGAAACTTTACGAATGTTGAAGATGTCTTTACAGAAAAAATGTTGAATTACGTTCAATAATTGTATTTTCGAATCTTCTTTTAGCTTTGATGTTTTAAGTATGAAAGATAATTCTTTAATTTTGCTGTTCCAAATGCATGAATAACCCTTGCAATTTGTCTTTATATTGAATCTAATAGTGACAGTCCTTGTATGAATTTACCTTTGGTTGTGTCATTTTGTTCATGACGTAATTATTTAATATTCCATTTTTCTTTGACGTTTTAATTTTTTTTGCTCTGTCTTCAATTTTTCTCCTGCTTTCTCTCTCTCTTTCTCTCTCTCTCTCTCTCTCTCTCTCTTTCTCTCTTCTTACCCTGTGATTCGTCATATATATAAGCATCACGCGAGCTTCCGCAGAGAGCGACCAACCACGCGTAATTGCCAAGCCATAACATCGTACCTGCGAACGTTTTTCCCAACAAATCGACTAGTCACTACCTTTTTTTTTATTCTTCTCGATTGTTAAACATAAATATACATTGTTGAAACTATTGGACACAGAAAATTTAGCGTGAAAGTCCAAAATCGGGAAAATGGTGCGTTGTTGCGCGTGGTATTTTTAAATGTGTACGGAAAAGCCATAATTCTGAAGGTTTTATTGAAAATATTTGCATTTTCTATTCCTCAATGTCAATTCCTTCGACATTGAAATCAAATCTAACTTTGGTGTTTTATAATTACTGGATAGAAAATCGATAATAATTGAATATTGTTATTTGGTTCTGCAAAGCTACAAAACCTTTTGCAACGAGGAAGAAAACCTGTTCATCGAACACGGTCCCATTTCGTTGCACGAAAAATGGTTTTTCTTGCTAGATCTCAAAAAATAAAGGGTCAGGATTGTTGTTTCTTTTCGACATCGCCATATGCTTCTCTGCAATTGAAAAAAAAAGAAAAAAAGATGTAGCTGTAATTTTCTGACTTTTGCGTCAAACTGTGAATTTTCCTACTGCTGCCCTTGAGATTCACGATGTTTTTCGAATGAGAGAAATGCAGTCGTCAAATTTATAAATCGGTACTATTCGTACACAGCGTAAATACATGCGAAAGAGATAATAGCGTGATCTGAAGAGTAAAGGCGCCATGTCCCGTCATTTCCGGCACGGAGATAGGCTGACGCATAATTTCCGGTTCTACAAAATAAGGAGAGGATCTCCGCATCGATCAAACACTCTCTTGTCTTAGGCGAAGAGGCTCCAAAGCAGACAGATAGAAAGCGTGCCTCGAAGTACTTTTGACTTCGAGTTCGTGCCATTTAAAACCCACTCGAGACGAAAAGAAAGTCTGCCGATAATTTGCATCCTCCTAAACCTACGCGAAAGCCAATAAAAATTGCTCGATCGTGTAGAAAAGCTTTTCTAAGACTTTTATTTGTTGTTCCCTGTTTCGTTAGTAAGTTTTGATGAGCTGAAACTTTTGTTGGGGAATTAAGAAACGTAAATAAATGTACATTAACGAAATATGATAAAAATGATTCACAATCAATCATTGTGCCAGTTAATCAAACACAGATTCAATTAAGTTAAAAGACTTTTGAAATTTTGTCGATTAAAATCGTCACCACGAACACGAGGACATTCAGAATACATGAGAAAAGTGATTGTTGTAAAACTTCTTGACGTTATTTTACTGCAGTTCACCCTCCGAAGTGCGGTATTTATAGGGAACCCTTTGATGGTCGTCCTTCGAAACTGGACGTTCATCTTACCAGGATCATGTTGCCCCATAAAGAATCGTCAGGGAAGACGTTCATATATACATATATATGTACATGAATGAGAGGAGGGGACTCGAGGCCGAGCAATTTCACGCCTCTGCCAGAGCTCCACATAATCATACATCGGAAATATATGAGATTCCCTTGCATCTTTAGACAACCGCAGATCCGACCCAGTTTGAGAAAGATTTCTCATCAGTTAAAATCATTCAAATGAAATGCAAGCTACTGACAATTACTCAGAAGCGAAAAACAGAATTAGAAGCGATTGAAAATAAAAAAAATATGCAATCACGTCAAAAATAAATAAAAAAATTGGACCGATCAGTCGGAAATGTCAAAAGTTAGTTCTTTGGTTTATGAAGGTCGTTTATATTTTCTACTATTTTTGCAGCAGCCGAAAAAGATGCTATTGTTGCCCTTATTTTGGACTTTACTATTTTTGAAATTTTAAACAAAACGATGAATTCTTTCTGAAAGTATTTCTAGGGCCAATCGACTTGTAAGTGCGTGCATTTTATAAGATAAAGGATGTCGAATAGTTAAATAAATTGTAGGAAGCTTTGAAGAGGTTTCTTTCATGCGAAACTTGTTAAACGATGAAAAAATGTCAACAGGCTTCTTTTAATCAGCTTTCTAGTGGGGAAGAGTTTCATAGCGTGAGAAAATAATGATTATGCCCACTGTCTACGTGTTTTATCATTATATCCGAACCCTAATTAGCGTCATTCTATCGCTGCTCACAAAACATGCCCAGACCTCATACACTACCGGCAGTTTTGATGATAAAAACATTTTCCCTCTCTCTCTCTTTTCGCTCCAACGATTCGGGATTCCCACTCGACTTTGATGAGAATATTTTCTCATCAAATTCGGCGAGTCCGCGTGTTCAGTGAAATTACGAACTAAATGTCATGAAATATCTCTGAAATATCAGAGATAGCTCTCCTCCAAACTTTGATAACTTGACTCACCGAATCTTACCGGAAATTGATTTCGTTCGAGTAACGCTTGAAAGCTCTCATTACACAATATAACATAAAGATATATATGATGACACATGATTTACAAGAAGGCTCATCATTTTCGGTGCTTCGACGCTCTGATAACAACCGAGTTCGCTGGCTCATTTCGACCTGACTAAGTCAATCATATTTCGCTCCAAAAGTTAACGGTGGTTCTATCTTTCCGAATAGTTACGTTTTTTCAATGAAAATAATGAAAATAGTGATATTTTCGTTTATAAAAATGATCCAGTTACGCGGTTGTGGTGTTTAGTGTTTGACGAAAATGTGATTACGTGAGACACTTTTTTTAAAATTCATCTACAACGACGAACTTCATGCTGGTTGCGTGGCTCATGCCTTTTACTTATCAATTCAAGGGCCACTTGGACACCACACTTCCGAAACAGTGGCACCTTTTCCCCGCTCACAAGAAAAAGGCAAAGGAAGAAGCAGCAGTGAAGTGAGTGTGCACGCACCAAAGACATGGCGTGTTTAGACTGCATTTATCTACCAAGTGCTTCAATGTAAATCTTGATAAGGTAAAGGGATAAAGCTCGTCGTAAAATCCAAGAAATCACTCTTCTCATCACTGCATATGATTTCTCGCATTAAAGAGTCAGGCATTAACGAAGCTAGAGCAAGAAAAAATTGTCATACTTTCAAGAGTTTCTTTTAGCTATTAAAATTTTTTTTTTACTTCGATTTCAATTATTGAGCCAAACTGACCAGACGTTACCCGTGAATCTTAATTTCATTGCCACAACTAATAAGACTCTTGAAGATTTCGTTCGAATTAAGTTATTTGGATGTTGTAGAGATCAAAGTTTACTGGGAAATCGAAGTGGGAAAAAATGGGGACTCCCAGAATAAGGCGATCGCCTATCAGTGAGGTCTTCCCCAGTTATCGAGTATCACGAGCCGTTGATTTAACTCTGGCAATTTTTTGATTATTGATAATCGCGCGAAAGTGTATGAGAGAGAGAGAGAGAGAGAGCGAGAGAGAGAGAGCGAGAGAGGGAGGGTGTAGAATAGCAAACGAAAGACAAAAGCACGGAAATCAATGGAATGAAAATGACTACGTTTCAATATAGACATATCGTTTGATATTGTTGAAGAAAACGATGCCTTTTTCTTATTAATGACAAAACACATAACACGTCTTGGTTTTATTTCGTTATCACTATTGATCCCGGTGATCGCGATTCGATTCGTCTGACACATCCGACAGGAGAGTCATTCAGATATAGTCTACACACGTTCGTACTTTTCGGACGAGAGTCACGTCAAAGATAAGAAATTCGATGCGGCCACACATATAAATATATAAATATACAAACCGTTAACTTGATCTGTCACTGAGACAAGCGGAAGTGTATTATCTCATATAAATTGATTACAATGTAATGTTGATTCCAAAAACAAACGATCACACGAATTGATTAAAATAATCTAGGCTTCATCGAAAACTGAAGACAAGAAACATCATCGCCGGCTGCAATAGACAAAAATAAACAACGTGGCTTTTTCAATATCGATTATGGTTCATGACTTATCCAAAAACAATTTTTTTTACGAAATAATTCCCCAATCAGTAAATTTATTGGGCGAATGGTATTGTGAAAATTCTTGAATTTTTTCTCGTGTTTTTCCACAAAGATTGAGACTTTATAATATTTTATCAACCCAATCTTTCTACTAAGCTTGATGTTCCGTAAAAATTTCGTAATTATTGTCAATTGTTACAATATCTAAATTCTTTTTGTTGAGCTTCATGTGGTTACCAACGTTTTGTGTTTCTTAGCTCAGAGCGTTGTTGCCACGTATAAACACAAATATAAATACGTACATAGACGCTGAAGATGTAGTTGCACATTGGGGTGTCGTTCGCGGGATGTCAGAGGGAGAAAAATGGGTGAAATCCATTAGGAGGGATGCAATAGCCGCCACACTTCTCGATGTGTAAGTCTGACCTGTGTCGATCTACGATTTTCTATGTACGGGCTTTTACAGTCGGATTTATTCGACGAATTGAAAAGACTGACAGTTCACTTCCATTTTGGCATAAAAGTAAATGGATAGTAAAAAATACCACATTTAAAGAATCGCTCGTAACAGATAAAAAATATGGAACTTTCTTCAACCAAAAGATTGAATCCCCATTTTTTGAAGAACGAACGATTACGCATTGAAAGTTCCATACATAAAGCCTCTCGCTAAGTTTCGTACACCCCGCAAAGCCTCGAGGAGGGCAAAGAGCACTCGCGTACTTCACTACACACGTGCTGCACTCGCAATACGACACTTTATTCACTTCGAGCCGCGGATATTAATGTGATATAGCCTGTAGCACTCGTACGACTGTATAAGAGTAATAACAAACTTTCAAAAGTATGGAAGTAACTTTTTTTCACTTCGGTCATCGTCATTAAAATTTCAAATGAAAAGAAAAAAACGCCAAGAACGTGACACTTCTAGATATTTGTGGTAAGAAAAGAGACGTACGTCTCGAACGAAAACACGAGAAAAAAAACAAATTTCTAACCAAACAATTAAAGAAGCGAATGAGGCGTGAGGTTCGGTCATGTGTCAATGAAGAATCTCTTCATTTAATTTAAACACACACGCATAAGTGTTTGAATGAAAGAGAGCATAATAATTTACATTCCTAGGAAAGATCGTAAAAGTGACGAACAAAGAGAGTATCTGTTCAGTCCTCGAACCCTCAGTAGATCAGTTTATGGACTCAGAGAAACTCGAAACCGAATTTATATCCACTTCCCTTGTGTGAACCATCTTTGCTATGACATTTAGCGCTTTAACCGTGTAACATACGCCCTTGTGCGTGGCAACTCTCCAAAAGTGTAGAAACGTGACAAATGACTCGTGGGTATCGCCATGGCGTCGAGTCACGAAAGATTGGACGTGTAAAAAATGAAGTATTTCGACTCCTTTCAAATCGTCAACCTTCAATATTCCATCAAATCCTCAAATTCCAAAGCACATGCAGATTTGAAACATTCTAATGTACTGAAAACCATTTACACACGTTTTTGAGGTGATAGAAATTTGTTGGAACAACGTAACACTATTTTACAATTATAAATGATCCAAAACAACCAAAAGGGTTGTTGGGTGAAAATGTGACCTGGGAGTAACCCTTTCAGGACACTCGATGACCCCCAAACACACATGTATGTATAAATGCACGGTTGATTGTTGGTCTCGATGCTTTGATCAAGTCTACAAAAAAAGAAAAAAAAAACACACACACAAATTCACCCCAGCATATGCGTTTCGTTGGGCTGCGACCATTGAAACAATCGGCAGCGATTACGCGTTCGTTCTGCAAAGACAATTGGCTCTCAATTCTTATTCGAAGAGAGCCTCCTAGTCCATTTTTTTCATCCCCCTCTTACGAGCCTATATTTTTCATTTTTTATTTTACGGCCGCAATGGGTCAGCTATTAAATCGAGATTTATTTGTAACAATCGTTCTGTTCGTAGTGTGTTTCTCGTGTTGTATACAATCACAATCGTCCAATTGTTTCGAAGCTTTCTGTGTGTGTGTGTGTCGATTCAAATGGTCCGGGAGGTTCACGTGCTCGTTGTAAAAAAAATGAGGCAAGGATTTTCGTACGAAATTTCTAATGTTTGGACATGTGGCCACATTCATTTAAACATATATATGTTTTACGTATAGGCATACAAATAAATACATACGAACCGCAAATTTTTCGAGTGTCGATTGTCGATTCGTTTGTTTGTTAATGCGACGATTGCGTCGCTCGAATCTCGAAACAAAAACTCACTCTCACTTCACGAGGCCATCTGCTCTCACTCTCAATGCACTTTTATGTACGTATGTCCTCGCGGGTACATTATGTCCGAAGGTACATAACCTGCAAAAAGTAATAGGATCGTGCTCTCTCTCCGGATAAGAGGATAAAAGAGAGAAAGAGTGAATACGCACGAGAGAATAAAAAAGAGCATCCGCAATACGAAAATGGAGAAAGGGGATGATTTTTTTCCAGTGGCTGGGTCATTTAACCCCTTCAACGCGCCCTCCGACCCACCTCAACTTACTTATACATACGTAAAGGGTGCGTTTAGTATAGGGGTAGATGAGCTTTGCTACGGGGGTGGCCTGACGAGATTCCACCACGATTCTTTTCTTTCATCCTGTTAACACCAATTCTCTTATTGAAATAAAGCTTTTAGGCCCATTAAGAAACTTTTGTACAGAATTAGACGCTGAATTATTGATTTTTTGACAATTCATTCCATTTTTTACAACTTTTTACGCACTACGTGCCTCAATATTTATTCAAAATCAACATCTATATGTGTTTTTTTTTTTACTAATCGATTTTGTGGGTTTTCTTACACTGAGAGAAAAATATTATTAAAAAAGTCAATTCTTTGTTTAAATACGAGCAACTAAATATATTGCGATAATAGGAAAATTTTCGTCATTCAAACAGTATATTTGCGGTTCATTTGGAGTAAAATATTTAGTTGCCCACATTTGAATAAATTATTGACCTTTTGGAAAAAACATTTATTCTTAGTGCAATTGTCAGTTATCGGAAAATGTTGTTTTATTGTCTCTAAATCCATACCCACGTTTAAAAAAAATTATGTTTCAACTGCGAAAATAATGGGTAAATCATGGACCACCCTGTATTGGCAAATTTTTCTCATATATGTATACTCATGATACCCGCACGCACCCTGAATAACACACGCGTTTTGCGGTATAGTATAGCGGGGTCGTTCTCAGAGATCCTAGCAATTACACACCCTCAAGTGCCCTCTTCCAGGGGCGGAGCATGAGAGAGAGAGAGAGTGAGAGAGAAAGACTCAGAGAACGAGACGAGTTCCCATTAGGATGAGAGCTCCGAGGGATCTTTCGGCTTGGTAATGGTGAATGAAGAGGGTAGCTTGATTTTCGGAATTGTGGTCTTTGTCTTTATCGTATTACAACATATATATAAATATATTCGTACAGAAATGGGCGTCCATACGGTGACATTCTCTTCACAAAATCATACGGTGAGGAAAGAACATAACGAGACTAAATCTTCCAGTTCACCATACTTGTATTTTTCGTTTGCACAATACAAATGCAAAAATATATATAGTTATAGATACACGAGCTTTTGTTGTTATATACTCGATATTTGTATCGAAAATCTTGGTCTCCCTATTGCACTGCATGAGACTATTAATCCAACGAAAACGTCATCACCATTGTTTTTCGAGCCTGCTCGAGACAAACGATACTAATCGTCATCGTATGAGCGAGGATTTATAAAAATGTCAGTTTTTTTGACAGATTGATTCACTGGGAAGCGTTTATTTCAACATGGACACTTGTCTGACATTCTGATGTCATTTTAATTTGACGAGGATGATAAAATCATTTTTTTATACATAAACTGATGAGGCTTGCACTATCTTTATTGTTTTAATTTATTAATGGTCACAGAGTCAAGTGGACTCTTCTTCGAGTGTCCAATATAAGATACGATGGTATCTCAAGACACGAAGACTACGAAAAACAGCACTAAGCACTGTATGGTGTCATGTGATCCTTCGGGACAGTATCTTCGAACGGCTGTCACTACCGAGTACGCAGTAGACTCGACTTTTTTTTGTCGGCCTGCACTTAATCGGAGGTCGTGATCTTGATTGAAAAAATTCTTCGTTTTTTATTATTTTATCATGAAATCATAAGGATAAAATGCACAGCAGATTTTAGAGAATTACAAAAAATTTGTAACAACATCGCCGCCATTATTTTACAGAACATTCAGTGTTAACTTTGGTAATTCATTCGTACAGTCGTCCATAATGTGATTTGTACATTAAACCAAATGGGAGATCAAAACCCGATCAAGTTAGCCTTCGAAGGATATTATGTGGAGGTTCAGAGTCGCGCTTCCGGCGTTTAACCCCGCACCAACCACACTGCCATCACCAAACACCCCCGATGTATGAATCGTTCAGACCTCGTGCGACAAGAGTCATCTGAATGACATAACTTGATCAAAGGACCTCGACGACCGTTTGATGTCTGATGCATGTGGTACAACCTTACACGTTTCCCGCCAATGTCATGCGGAGAATAGAATTCACACATGTTCCGCTTACGAGCACAAGACCCATCGAATCGCCAATTATGAAATCGGTTCTCAAAGTTTTACTCTTTCAATCAATACTTTTTCACAAAATATTTTGCGGGGGAAGTTTTATTCGAAACGTGGAACGAGAAATATGAAAATGAAGAAATATTGTATGTCATTCAACCAAATATAAAAACTTGCGAAACTTATAACAGAAAAAATGATTCAACACCTGGGCCTCTAACAATTCATGATTTTTCAATAAAAAAAATCTAATCACTAAGAAAACGACTTTTTATTACGTAAGAAGAGATTTGCCTCAGAGTAAAAGTAATTTTTTTATATTTTCTATTTCAGCAAATACTTGTCGTATCTTGACACATGAATTTTTCAAATTCTTAAACGTCCTGGATACATTTCCTTTCATTATTTTCTCGTTGAGCTAAAAAATGTTAGTCGTAGCATCGTCATTTTGTATTTTGTTACTTCCGTTTTTTCACTCGGCGAATCTGACAGAGGCGCAAACATTATTGCTCGTCTTTTTGTCAGCCTGGCCCGTCTCTTATACTGAGAATCCATATTTGATGCGCATTCGTTTCGAATTGGCATCGAAATTGCTTTCGATGTACGGGGCTTTTCATAAGAAGAAAAATTCATACAAAAAACTTGATGACATGAAAAAAGCGTGAAAAACGAGGGCATTGGTTTCGATTTTCAAAAACTAGATTGAATTTATTATGACAAAATAATTTATACAAAAAACTCTAAAAGTGTGCTCGTTTTTTAATTTATTTTTCTTTCATCACATTAATTTGTCAAAGTTTTTTAATTTCAACAACGATAATCAAAAAACAGATAATTTGGTGCACAAGCAATTTTTAAAGAAAGTCACGTAAACATTATTTTCGAAATGTCGGTTTGGCAAAGAATTCTTCGTATAGTTTCCAAGCCAACACTTGAATTTCCATCAGTTATTTATCGCTTTCATTATTCTTCTTACGATATATTTTCGCCACTGTCTCTGCCACGGGGTGTTCGTCCTCCTTGCGCGATTTCCGAGAGTATGTCACGGCTATCAAAGACGAATTATAAGAGGAGCAACAGGGCAGGCTCGCAATATCGAAAGAAGAAATAAGAGAGAGTCGCCAAACTGTGCACCCAGTTTTCAAGTGACTTCCTTCTTTCTACCCTCGCTTCTTAACTTTTCGATCGCAATACTCCTCGCGTTACAGTCGTTTTTTTTTCTTTCTTCTTTCGTGCGCACCCTTTGCACGCAATTACAGGCGTGAATTATAGATCCACGGTTATTGACAATTCGCCATGCTCGTATTCTTTCTTCTCGAAAACGGTGGTTGAAGGATCGACGAGTGTTATTCGTTGAACTTTTGATCTTTTATTTTTTTTCATTTTTGCGGTACGTCTGTTTTACCAGGATTTCTCACGCCTCTACAGTGCAACATCGAAATATAATTCGACGATTGTCCCTTAATTTTTGATGGTCGAGGGAAAGAAAGCGACGACGGGTTAACCGCAGACAATGCCTTACTCTTTCTTGTTCAATCATCCTCTCTTTTTCTTTGCACGTTTAAATTCCCCGGACGAACCCTTGCCACGTAACACGTCATCGAATCAGGCCAGACCCAGTGGATGACCTTCTCAATCCATCCACCAACGGTGTTAAAAAAAAAAAACTACCCTTCTCACCTCTTTTTATAAGTCTAGTTATTTCTCCCTTTAGTACCTCGTCTTTTTCCATCTTTTTTTCATCGAAAAATTGAAAAGGGTATGATTTTTTTTTTCACGTATCCTCATACATTCTGGCAACCCTCTGCGAAATCGCGATGTCTTCCAAACACGATCCTCCAGCCTGTTTTCACAAGACTGATGATACATACGCGATCGTTTTATTTTCATTTTTTCGTTTTTTTTTTTTTTTCATATCCTTTACTTTCGTTATTTTCTTTCATCAATCGAAAAGTCTCTCGATCACGCGCGTATCAGTTGACTTCTCGCAGCTCAACCTCGAGAACGTCTCCATCGAAAACTCATCGAGACACCCTGTCGTTTTTTCGCACCCTTTCCAAACCTTGCGCTCTTCTTTCTCTTTCACTCTCTTTTCTCTTCCACACTTTTATCCATCGCCTCCTAACGTCCGACGTACTTGTGTAACAGCTCGAACATCCCAAACTCAAAGGGTGCAAAAATTCGGTCTAGTTTTCGATCAAACCTTCTAACATCCCCTTCACTTCACTGTCCATCAATTACCTCGAACCTTTTCCACAATTGTGGATACGTAAGCCGACAAACAGATTCGAATGAAGGAATTAATTTTCGATCTAACTCTGTACAGGCTCATTCATTGAAAATTAGAATTGTTTTAATTCTCAAACAGCTTAGTGTAACCTGTTGAAATTTTATTGACTCTTTTCAGAAGAATTGTACAAATAATTTGTAAAAATTCCACTATCTTATGGTAGAACTTTTATCACAGGTTCCAAAAATCCTTGAAAATACATTGGGCCGAAGTGCTGTTCTTTGTTATTAGCTAAATTCGAAACAATTAACATTTTGTTCATAAATTTTCGAAATTTTGAAAGAAGATTTCTGGACGATCTCAGTATTGCATCAAATTGTAAATCTTTTTAATTTTTTTACTCCAAAGTGATTCTCTTTATAAACTCTGAATCACCCTGTACAAATGTACGATAGATCGAAGATCTTTTTCATTTTCCAGATGCTGCAATATCCGTTGTGATCGTTCTCCCCACTATTTTTTTCCTCAACTGTGCTCTCGCGACAGAAACTCACTCCCTCTTATGTCTACACAGAAAACCTACCCCTGAGCTCACTTATGCTTTCGTCTCTGACTCGCCAATGCTAAAATCGCGTCTCCAGTATACATACACGCACGTGTTTTGCTTTTTTGAATAGAATCACGAGCTCTATTCTTCCGTGGGCTCTCTCCCTTCAATCACTCGAGGACGCGCTTCTAGACTCGCCAATAAATATATATATATATATTTATAATGCGCACATACATAGACTCTGTATATAAAAGTAGATATACGCATAAGTATTTGTGCTTGGAGCTTAGATATCTGAGCTCTTATCTCGAAGCTTCGAGCTCTCGATCGCATACGACGATTATTGTCGATTGTCCGAATGAGGGATGTTCGCGACGATTCACACTCTCCCTCGCGTGGCTTTTCTTTCCCCGCCTTGCAACAATAGAAAAGAAATGGAAATTTCTACTCTTTGGTCATTTCTCTCGATGAAATCGTTACGGAGATATAACCGGGAAGACCATTCGAATGAATCATTGTTCGAAGAGACATTCCGGATCGACGTTTATTCCTGAGAAAAATATTCGTTTGCTTGCTGCGTTTGATGTGTTCGATACAAATGATGGAAAAAAGTAGTGTTCTGTGAAAATCGGCCATAGATTCTCGATGTTATGATAAATGTTGATAAAACTTGAGTTTTCTTCAAAATTCCATTGCAGACTTTGGCTGCAACCCAGTAACTAAAGAATTGTGATATCGTGGGATGGCTCTGATCGCTGAGAGATTTACAACGCTTAGTTTTTCAGTGGTAGTAGTTTTCAAGTGCGGCGTTCAATTGATTCCTTTTTTTATAAATAACTCTCTTTCTTTTTTCAACTATAAAAATCCCTGAGTTTCAATTCTTCGTTTTTGCTCCTGGGGGAGAAGAGGAAACGGTCAGATCGTATCGCATCGTTGAGAGAACCATCTATAGCGGAAACGTATACTGGCCACCCCGAAAAAAGAAAAAAAAAAACGAGAACTATTCCCTCGAATAAGGGAGTCAGAGAGGGAGCAACCCCTTTTCGCCTCGATTTAAACTTTAAATTCTCTTTATCTCGCGGTGAAAGCTCGATCCTGAGAAGTAGCCTGAAGGGATAACCCCAGAGAGAAGGTTAACCCACCTAGGGCTAGAAAGGTGCCCTTCAGGACGGTCAGTCGTGCTAGTCAACCCCCTTTTGTTGCCACTTGTTTACGAGCCAAGCGTGAGATTCGAGAACTTTTATTCTATTCTTTCTCCTCCCGCGCTTTAACTTCTACAGATAAACATAGCAAATATATAAATATATGTGTATCTAAAACCCACCCTCCATCCATGTATATCGATTGACGTGAAAATGCATCCGGATAATCGCTCCGATTAAGGAAGCTGCGGATTGAATATGAAACTAGGTTTTTATAGTCTGAATTCCTAGTAATCTGGCAGTTCTCCGTTTCGCAGAACCTTTCACTATTTTCAAACAATTGGCAACAATTTCTTCAATGCTAAGTATCAAGAATTCCATTTTTGGTACATTTCAACGATCTAGTTATAAAAAACCGAAATAAAATTGAATTTTTCATCATTTTCATTTATAGTTTAGATACCACGTTAAAATCCAGAGTCGGAAGTATATTTTACTTCGTAACTTCATTCCGAAGACAGTATTTCCGTTTATTACGTTTCAACATTTCCGATGTTCAATGAAGGTAAACAAAAAAAAACCGAAAACCGTGAACACACGTAAAATTGTCGATTAATAATCCAGATATCTCGGACTATTGGAATCTTTCAGTTGCAGAGAAGAGAAAAAAATATAGATTCGATGACAAATTGATGTAGCAGTGAGGAAAGTTTACGAGAGATTGGAGAATCTCGCGATAGGCTGTTAGCGTTTGGCCAAAGGGGTGGCTTTCAATATGTACATTACTATATCTATATACATTAAAGTATATAAGTATATATGAGGGAGGAAGCTGAGAGAAGTTCCATTTTTTCTTAATTACGATGTTACGGAACATAGATTACGATGTTGGCTGTTCGCGCGCTCAAAAACATCTGTTCCCCTTCTTTCGTCCGATGAGTTTCTCCGTACCTTTTGCCATCTCACTTTCTCTTGGTGTGCGGAATATGCTCTCGTCGAGGTGACGGCGCATCGAGGGGTGTGAGCTCCGCATGGGGTTTTGCACCCTCTTACAGTTATTTTATATACATATATACATACGCATGTATATACATGACTTTCGTATATGTATATTCTCTGTACAGTAACGCGAGGATACATATATAGCTCATATAACCCGCTGGCTAGAGTTTCGTCCGTCGAGAGATCGAGAGGGTGGTGAATGAGACGCTCTCTTTACTCTTCGATACAAACAGCCTCCGGGACTGACATAATGAAAATCAAATTTGACTATATATGTACAGTTATACATAAGCGACCCTATACAAAGATCCCGTTGTCTGTGGTTTGTGATTTTTCTTTTTTTTTTATACTCAAATTAAATAATAAACGGTAGTATAAATTTGTGCGGTTACACAACCGTTTTTTCCGCGTTTGGAAAATATTTATAATCAGTCGATTAATGATGAGTAATAATTGTCTCGCCAAAGCGTTTCTCAGCAGAGTTTTTTTAAATTTTGAACACAAATTCCGGGCATTATTTGGAAACTAGGTGTAAATTTTGAAAAAGATATACCTTAAAGGATAAAAGTATAAAAATCCAAAATATGAATCCAAATTTTCAAAAATTAACCGGAAAGTTGATTTTTAGATGCAACTGTGGCTACGACGTTAATTTTCTCAAATTAAGAGCCGAGCATTTTATTCGTCTCCGTAAGACGGTTACAAAAAATTGATAAATGTAATATGGTTTTGTTGGTTGTGTTTGATGGTCGTTTGACGGAGCGATATACTTATTTAGTGAGAAAGTATAAGCGTAAAATGCCCGGGGCCATTAGATCGTGATTATTCGGGCAGTATTTCCTGGGATAATGCCTAGCGAGCAAAAGGGTGTAACAGAGAAGATTTAACCCGTTAATCAACATTGGTTACATAGTTTTGTACGCTCACGATGGTTATATATGTTTACATATAAATATATATTTCGTGGTTTCGACCAGCCGCAGAGAGTATAAGCAGCAGTGGGTTCAACTGGGCGCCGTGAGATATTCAAAATTAATGGGAACACGAGATAAAATTAATTTAACGGCGAGTGCACGCTCGGGGCCCGGAGGGCTGTGTACCAAAGCTCCAGATCACAATGGCGCTCACCAGCTCTTTCTCCTTCTCTCTCTTTCTCTCTCTTTCTCTCTCTCTCTCTCTCTATCATTCGTTTTCCTACATCATATTCCTCTCTCTTTCTCTCTCAGCTGGCCCTTCTATGATTTTCGCGTGCCCTTCTACCGACATTCATATACATGTATATATATCTATTATGTATAAATATAGATATACACATATCCATATAAATGTATAGATATAGGTGCTTAAGGAAAGCAAACGCGTATACGTAACAAAACATAATTAGTCTCAATTGTTAATGCACCAATATTTGTACGCTGTCCTACCAACCAGTGACTCGGTCCATACGTACAATCGCGAGTTCGTCCGATCCCACTCGTTGATTCGCTTCAGTGGCCCTAACAATTTCCAATAACCGCGTGTATGTTGTTCTCTCAACGATCACCGTTGCAGCTTGGATTCTCTATCCTCTTCATTGTTTATTTCCATCAGAGATTTTTGTATCGTTCCCTTGTTTTTTTTTTTTTCTCTTTTTTTGTGGCAGTTCAATTCGGTCAATTTTGCATGTTTATATGCTATTGATGGGTCACTGTTTTCCCTGCCACAATCTTGTATAATGATACAGATTTTTGAAACGAGTATAAATTTAATCGATCTTTTTTGATAACTTTGCAACGTGTTCGTGAAGTTTTCTAACGTTGCTTTTTTTTTAAGCGCATCACAACTATTGAAATAGAGTCGAAAAGAAAGGGCAGGCTCTGATTTCGAGTGAGTTGCGAATACATTTTTTTAGTTATTTTAATATGACTTGTTTTTTGAGGTTTCAAAAGGATCCACGATCTTGTATTCGAGATATTATGGGAATCAAAGATATTTCGCAGTTTTCAAACGATTTTCATTTGACGGTTTTCCGGACGAAAATGTTGAAAAAAACGTATTCAAAATATTTGTAACTTCGTTAATTCGTAAAGTAATAAAGATCTCAGATTCAATATATTTAATGCGACGTTAACGTGAGCTTAGATCGAGAGAGTCCTGCGATCGGATGAACATCGGATCAGACGTTTGAAGGAGCATGGTGTAGCGGGAGGGAAACGTTGAATAGAAACCCCCCGCGACCTAAATAAAGATAGAGAGGGAGATAGAAAAAAAAAATGGAAAGTTCTTGAAAGCACGCGACATCGAGTCTTGTGAAAAGACCGAGTCGAAGAATAAGACACCGTGGAGGATCGTTATAAAAGTCGAGAATGAAAAAAGAAAGGCAAAAAATCGTATTTCGAGGATGTAAAGACATACGGAACACACGTACGTTGGTATAAGTACATGAGTTTTTGTACAGGATGAAAATGGGGCATAAGACAAGCTGCTGGTACTGGCGCTGTTGTCTCGGTGAGTCTTCTGACACGAGGGCGTGTTTTAATCCAACAAATATAGGTGTAGAAGGCCCCCAGGCCGCGAGGTCTTCCGTTAGTTGATCGTCTTCCGGTGACTTCCGGTGGGCACGACGCTGGGATCTGGCACAATGCAAAGAACAGAGAAATCTCTCTATATTTTTCTCTCCTTCTCTCGATCGCTACGAGAGAAGAACGCACGCGGTGCGTACAACAATCGCGTCTCAAGTTCCTCTAGGCGGGGTGCGCGAAACGTCGTCGGTTCCTCTCACTGTATTAAGCAAGCATGCTGCGTGATGTGCGCGCGCATGAAATCTCATTCGTACTCCATACATCCCTGTCTTGCAATCTCTTCTTATCCCCTTTTGTCATATATACATTTCTCACCCCCTCTTTCCTTTTTTTGTAGATATATAAATATATTAATATGTATAAGTGTGTATGTGGGGGTATATGTATATGTGTATTATGACTGAATGCCTGAACGATATGTGCGTACCGCATTAGCAGAGCACTTTGGAATCACTGCGGCATAAAGTGTGTATACACGTAGAATATGTTGAAAATGCCCTTCTTTGTCTCTCTCGCTCATTCTTTTTATTATCTCCGTCTCTCTCTCTCTCTCTCTCTCTCTTTTTCATTGGTGGCGAACTCGCTAGTGAACAAATTATAGACTCCGCTCAGCCGTTAACGGCAGTCATCTGCTTACAAATGAGAGCAGTCTCGAGGGATGAGAAAAAAGAAGCTGTGAGAAGGTGCGCTAAGGGAGGAAGAGAGAGAGAGAGAGAGAAAGAGAGGAGAAAGAATAAGAACGTGAAGAACCACGTGTGTGTATATTTTTTTTTCGGCCTAAGAAATATTCGTTAAGGGTAGTTTGGACTATACAAAATGGAATCGAATTTGTAATGTCTCATGAATCTGCACGTACGAAGGGTCGAGGAAAGGGAAAAAATACTTTCCATACTCTCCTTCAGCTTCGGTCCATCTGACACTCGACTTCTTCGCCTTCGTGCCTTGGATGTGTACAAAAGGCAATATATCGTAATAGCTCGAACTCTGGGGAATGTTTTTTGTGCCCTTTTGATTATCAGCTGTTTGACGTGGCAAAGGTATGACCTGAGAAAGCACACTTATCCGGCAATCGCTTAGGGCAGATCAAGGAGTCGACCACTCGACACTGAGAGCACAGAGATTTGTTTAGTGCGCCTTGAAGTGATTTTATTTTTCTTTTTTATTATTCAACGAGAAGGAGCGAGAGCAAGATTATTTTATACCTATTTTACCTTCCATACTTCTTTCTTCCGTGCACCCTCGTGTTTCATGTTCTGAATGAGCCAACGAGAGAAAGAGACGAGGAAATGTAATGATTCCAACCAACAAGCGAGAAGAGGTTAACGGTCCGACGAATTGTCAGCCCTGAACTATAGAATATTAAAAAATTCGATGAACACCCTCGAAGCTTCTGCTACGAGAGCACCCGAATTTTTAGCAGTGTTTCGATACCGATCTTTTTTTTCTTCTATTATCCTTGTATGTAGAAGAGTTAAGGCAGCTCGAGTACGAAATTTGCTGTATCGATACTTGACGAACTCTCCAGACGGGGGTTTCTTTATTCGCGCTATGATTATCCACCGATTGGACTATTGAGGCTTTTAGATACGATCTGAATTTGATGCTTTTTTTTTAAATCCACATCTCAAGGTATTTTTTTGCAAATTATTAATTTAAACTCATTGATTCACTCGCTAATAAATGAAGGATTTTCTTGGCAGTTAATTAAAGTTGTTCTCTACTTTCGATTCATTCGAGATGAAAATGATACCTCGATTTTTTAGATGAAAACTGATGTGTTTTATTCATCAGTATTTTCTGTCATATTGAGTAATTTTATCACAAAGCCCTTCGGCTATTTTTCAAAGTCGAGATGTCATACATCAGGAAGTCTGCTTACCAGAGACGCTTTTATGTCATTGGTGTTCTTTGACCACGGCAGTCAAGCGCACGCTTCTAAAATTGTTTCGCATTTTTTTTCTCTATGGGGAGATCTACATGCAGTGGGCCGACTTTCTGAGATCAAGAAAAAGTCTTCGATGCACAAGTTTTATAATTCCTTTCAATTTTAAAGCTCGCTTTTTAATATAATTTCAATTACAGGGTAATCAGTTTACGAACGAAATATCGAACCATGTTTCACAACAAATTTGTTTATTTATTGTTGAAATAACTCTAAAAAAAATTCGCTATTCCTGATCTTATAAACTTACAATAAAAATCATATTTTCAATAACATTTTGAGAAATCAAAAAACCACAGGATTCGATTCAAAGCCTACTCCGAAGCATTTGAAAAAAAATTCTAATCTATTTAACACGGAATACATATTTCGAAACGGTCCCTACAAAATGATAAACTCTATAGAAATGTAAACTGTACAACAGATGAGACGATATAGTGAGATATTATAGAGCACGATCGGATCGAAGGCACAGGAGACAATTTGGGGTGTGAAAAATATTAATAACGTTGTTGCCAGTATGAGGGAGAGCAAAGGGGCTGAACCGAAGAGGAGAAAAGGGGGAGGTAGAGTCTGGGTGTTAAGGGATGGCGATGAGAAGCGCTCGAAACGGCGTTTGCGAAAAGTGGAGAACGCTCGAATGGGACGCTTGGCCTCGATGGAGGGGTGGCAGGATTGCGGGGGTGGCAAGTGTTTCTGTCAGTTTAATAGCTTCGCGCCCGTTCACCCCCTCACACCACTGTTTCCTTTCTCTCTTCCTTCTTCCTCTCCCTCTCTTCGTCTCTTTCTCTCTTCTCTCTTATCGTTCGTTCCTTCCACCTTCGCAACAGTAGTACTTCTCACCCTCTGACGTTACGACATCGTCACTTTACGTGTCAGAAGTTCAGCCCAGCTTTTATGTTTATATCTATATAGTACGAAGGAATCACTCGAGGGTGGACCTCGAACGACCCCCACCGCAACAACCTCCTCGTCCTTCGTTGCTTTCGTGTGATAACCCTTTGATACTTCCATCGGTCATTGTTGATCACGTGCTACACAACACATATATATGTTTTCCTTGACTATAATAAATATACACGCTCTCCAAACCACGCGAGTTCTTCCGATTAATCGAACTTTATCCTCCATCTGTATTGAAAGGTTTTAACTTTGTATCTACAATTATTCGTATTTGAAAGATCACTCATTTCGTTTCTGGATTAAATAGATTTACGAAGAACTTATGAAGAAAAAGGAATGAATTTTTACTCGAAATAATCATTTTATTAGCGAATCGGTAATTCATCAAAACTGCTTATTATTTCTTAATGTTAATCAACGTATCTTAATATTACCATGGACCATATGAGTTAATATTTATCAGCAGATCAAAAAATCAACTTTGTCCAAAAAAAACTTCAAATAAGGACTAGTATAAATGAATATATATTTTTTTCTGCACAAAAGTCTATGACGTTCATTTTGCTGTTTAAAAACCGAACTTTTGAATAATAATGAAAGAAATAATCGTCGAAAATATACGAAGGGATACCTGAAAACTCAAAAATGCTTATGCTCAGTGTACTAAAAATTGATATATTTATGTCCGCAGTTAAAAGCACTGCAAGCCGCGTATATGAGCTTAATAAATATATCCGTTATTGAAAAAAAGAGATGTGTGAATTGTGTCAGCCATATAATACGCGTCGTAATGCGATATGAGAGACACTAGGGCCAGACTCTACGTTTGGAAACGGGTGACCCTTTTTACGAGACCGTAGTAAATCAAAAAAGCAAAAAGAAAAACACAAGCTTCAAAAAAATATCATATATATACAAGAATCACAGACGAATCCAATGTCGAAACGAAGAAAAGCAAGAACGAGGATTACGTACACGCTTCTCGCTCGGGTTTTAGCCATAAAAAGTGATATAAGTGTTCACACCGCGACACATGTCTTCGGCGTGTAAAATACACCCTCACACAACCACCAACCCTCATCTTTCCAGCACGAGCCCTTTTTTTTACTTCCATTAAATATGTGCGAGATGAAGATTTGTACGAAGTCGTGTATATGAAAAATGCTCATATCGCTCGTATGAAAAATATTCAGATGCGTTTAAGCGATTGATGATGAAAAATACCTCCGCGTCGGCCACCCTCATTTTTTCAACGTGACAAAAAAATCATATTACAATCTCTGCCTTTTCAAACGGAGGAGAATCTACAATTTTACTATTTGTTTTTAACGTTTGTTTCATTGACTGTTTTTATTTCTTTTCATTTTCGAACATTTTTCGTCCAACGTTCTACAGTTGTTCACCGTCAAAATTTATAACAATTTTTATAAAACTGTTTTGGCAATAAATTCTTGTAGTAAGACTGTTTGATTTTTTGACTCAACCGCACGACATTTGTTTCCCTGCGGAAAAGATCCGCGACAAGATTAAAATTCTTTTCAGCTGAGAAAAAAAATTGTACAAGGTGCTGGCAAGAGACGTTATGATCGTTGTTTATATTTGCTTTTTCGTATGACTTTCAACGTTTTGCACATACCGCGAAGGTGCATGGCATAAGGGAAGTGGCTGGAGGTTCGCTCGTTGTCGTTGATTCTGAAATATAACAGTAGCCAATTCTCTTTTTTCTCTGCCTCTCTCTCTCTTCCTCATTCTTTTCTTTTCGACTGCTTTATATGTACAAAAATGAGTCTCACTCATTCGCAGCTCACAAGAATGAATAGACGATACGCACGAGGTTGAAACGTCGTTGCACATACGAGGACAATGGACATTTCGTGTAATAAAAATTCTCCGTTTCTTTTTTGGACTCCCGTGGCTTGTATGTTTATTATATTCGGTGACATAAGCATCACCGAATTATTATAACAATATTCATCCACATTGATGATCCGGAGTAACGATCTGGAGCGTGTGACAATGATTCAAAGAATGATACTTGACGAATCAGGGAAATTCGATGCCCAGACGAAACTGCGCGGCTATTTTTATAGAATTTTTTGGGAAATATTCGGTTTTCAAGTAGCCTACTAAAAAAAATGTCTCGATACTTTCGCGGTGGTGCTCTTGACATGGATTTCAAAGAAGTAAAAGAAAAAAAAAAGTAGAGCTGGAGCTTTTTTTTGGCTACTCGTCCAATAAAGTTAGCCCAGAGTGTAGAAATTCTGGTTCGCCATATCGACTGACCAAGAGAGAGAGAGAGAGTCTCCTCGGCCTCCCTTCTCGACGTGGGGTCCCTCAGCACGTTTTCAACTTCCAAATCTCGTTGAAAAGCCACTTTTCCCTCGAGGGGTCCACACACAATCGTAGTTTTCTTGAACCAACGCGATGGAAAGAGTGAGATGAGGATGGAGATGGAAAAAAAAATGTATATATACACGTATTTCAGTAACCGCTGATTTCTGACCGCAGCACGTCCGCATCGACTCGCGATACTATTTTTTCATCGGTTAGGAGAAGTTTTTTTTTTCTTTCTTTTTGCACAAGAACTCTCGGCTCAACGTTGAGAAAATTTGATGAAACTTTTTTTTTCGAAAGTCAGCCTAAAGAATCGATGACAGTTTGGAGAATTAGGAACAAGAGCGGTTTACAGTTACACGGTTTCGAAACTGCATCACCCTACGGCACTTTAACTTCCTTCTACATTTATAAACTCTCCCTGGGTGACTCCAAAGTCCTTCTCTTTCTATCTATTAAAATTTCCTCTAATCCATCATTCGAATCTGACTTTCCTACAATGGAGCGTGTTTCTTAACGAGACAACAAGTGTGCCAGTGGTGTAACGACCTCCCTGTATGCAAGTGCCTCTAAAGCTTGAATAAGCAGCACAAACTTTTACGCATAACCTAACCCTAATATACCTGGGGGATTATTAAAGAGCACGCCATAACAATATCCCTTTTTCATCATTCAATCTATTTTCCATACATATATTATTCTCGATCGTAAGTTCAGTTCATTCAATTCATTATGAAGAACGAACCAACTGATAAAAAAGTCCATTATCGCGATTATCGGAACTGTTGTCTTTTTTGAATGTCATTAAAAAATCTGTCACCGAGAGTAAAACTCTTCTGCAAATTGTTGGAGCATCGATGACAAACTACGATAACACTTGGATGTTTTTTTTATGGAAGTAAAACATGGTTGAAGCCACGAAAAACAAATAAAAGAAGAAAACTCTTCAAGAATGTAATAAATAAATGAAAACAGATTGAAAATCGTAGAGAGAATAAAAGAAAACAAAAGTTAAACATTATTATTCATTTTTATTCGCCTTCTTCTTTCTTTTTCCCTCTCTCTCTCTCTCTCTTTCTCTGATGGTTTCTCCCTATTTCGCGGATGTGATCCAGAGCATTGTAATATTGAAGGGTCAGAGGATGCTGTGTGCGAGATGTCAGAGATCGGTGTGCGTGAGATACTGAGAGAGTGGAGAGAAGGAGGAAGAGAAAGAGAGAGAGAGGGGGTTAGTCCGGTTGTTGCGATAGGGGTTGCTCCGCCTGCGAGCCAACCAGCGTCAGGGAACAAACGCTTTCGCCACACCCCGGCTATAGAACATGTACCACGGGGGTATCCCATCCGTGTTGTAACCACCGCATGTCCCGCATCCTCTTCTCTGAAGATTTCGAGATCCTCTAGTTCGCCAAGAGCCAGCTGACACGGCGCAGCTCTTGCCAAACCGCCGTATACATATACATTTCGAAACACACATAAAACTATAATTACGCGGACGTTTAAGAATAAATAACAACAGGAACAAGAAAAACCGTCAACTTCAGTGGGTGATAATTACAATAATTCAACGTGTCGTGAATCCTGCAATTTTTACAACCCTCCCACCCCTTTCCCCCACCCTTTCTCACATTCTCTTCCGAACTGATTTGTGGGTGAAAAACAACACGAATTTAATGTGGAAAACCAACTTATCGTTCGTGTATAACTTTTTTGTATCTCTTTTGGCATTTTAAATATTTAAAACTCCTATCGTCATACAGTTGGACGAAAGTTACGGAGAAATGTTGACTCAACCTCATATGTCATTATTTTACTATTCCAATGGCTCGACATAGATGTTCCTGTCATCAAATTTCCTCATTCATTCAAGAACCTTTCCTAGGACCAATTCATTCGTCGAAACTGTGATTATGTGTGCTTGGACGTGAATAGTTTTCGTTGTCAACGAGTACAGTGTGTTTTTTTTTACGGACTGTCTCTAGTATTTTTTTTTCTTCAATTATTGATGAATCCCGTGATTATAGCTGAGTTTCAACAATGGACTGCCTCGATCTTACGAAACCAAACGTCGACTATGAAAGCAGTGGTGAGTCTGCGATTTGAACGAGTATTTTTTCCTTTTTCTTTCAACGTTTTTCTTATTAAAAAGGAATCATTGACTCAAACCCTGTGACAAATCGATCAAATTTTTCACCAAAATTATCACAAGCTGAAGGAGAGCGTGAGAAATATTTTGATTGATAATTGAATGCGAAGTACTTCCTCATTGTTATCGAAAATCCGACCTAATTTTCTAGAAGACGATAATGAAAAAAACGGGCTTGATGAAAGGACGGCACTGATAAGATTATTGTCGCATTTAAAACACACGATATGCGTGAATAGTGAATACATTTCTAATTTCGGATGGTACAGAGCTGTTAAAAGCCCTCGTAACGACAGGATCTCTCGACCGCACGTATTTTTTTTTCTTCTTTTTTTTTTGCAAGGACCAATTAAAGCATCCAGGATGGCGCGGTTACGCTAAAGACGCCGAGCTACCGATATAAATAATAATGCAACGTGCGAGATACCAAAAGCTGATATTTCGAGACAAGAAAAATTTTAAGAAACTACGTTAAACATCCTGGATTGATAAACGCACAAAAAAAATAATACACTGTATGCAATTTAATCGGAATTTCTTCTCCAATACTTCATTAAGAAAAAATCAAGCTCTACTTGTTTTTAATTATTCAACTATAAACATAAGAGGTTTCTATCGACTCAAATTTCCTGAAGGTGAACAAAATTGATATGTCACTGAGAATATCGATATAAATGTCAATAACCCAATATTTATGATCTCAAAAATCACTGGGAAAATTTGATCATGAGCAAATACGTATATATGTATATTTTATAGAAACTCGGTATCGTCCAGGACGTCCTGTGTGTGGTTAGCAGAGTGCGGTCTGGTTTTTTGGCATGTGAACACACAGACACGTGATCATTAACGTGAAAAGACCGTTGCAATCATCGCACAGTCTCCCATCGAGTCTTTTCTTCGAATATTTCTTTTCATTTTCGTCCTCTTTGCATTTGGATCACTAAATTAATTCGATTTTTTCTCAAAACCAGAAACAATTTGTAATTTCAATGTTCTCGTAATTGTCGATTTTTCAATGAGATTAAATATTATCGAAATAACAAGAAATAGATAAATGTAAACTCTTGTTTACTTATTGAAAAAAATATCTCAATAGAGAATCATAACAATGACATAATATCATTTCCCATGCACGAAAAAAACACTTGCTGACAAATGGTCCATTTTATAATGTGCTCTATTTTTTTTTCTTCGTCTCTATTAATCTTTCAAGCAGACGCGACGAGCACAGTGATAACGTCGGAGAATATCAAGTTTCACATACTTTCGAGTGTTGTTGTGCACCATAGGCCCATATATTTATGAATATGTCTATATACATCCTCTTGGAGTCATCTTTTTCAACTGGTCCGCGTGAAATTGTTTGTTTTTCATGCTCCAAAATGTCTCAAGAGAAATATCCTTCTTCCGATGACGGATAAACGTAAACAGAGCTATAATAATTATTATAATTCGTCCCAATAATCGGGAAAGTTTTTACGACCCCAAAAGCTAAGCCGATTTATGACGAACTTAATTTATGGCTAAATACTAATAACCTTTGCAATTATCAACTTAAGATCGTCGCAGACTATTTTGACGCCCGAAACAATTAAGAATAATCTTTTTTATGATTATTTCCATTTTTAGTTTGAATAAGTGAATTCAATCAATCATTTAATGATTATTGGAATCACTTTTCATTGAAATTGTCAACTTTTTGTAATATATCTCGATGTAATTGAATATTAATATATTTTTTGAATACTCATATAATCTTGATCGATTATTTATCCTTAAAAAACTCTAAGAGTTTTAGTAATTACGTTCTGGGAACGCGGATAGACCCGGAGCTTCCCACGCGCGTGAAAATATAGAGTTCCCAGATAATCATGTAAGCAGCAACCCTTTTGAAGCCACTTTAAGGTATCTAATCAAAAATTCAATCATTTTGGAGCCTCTCGACTCGTTCGCGTCGTCTCCCATGTACGAACATGTGTGAAATGATGTTCTTATAATTTTTCTAACGACACTTTATCAATTCTCTCAATGAGATCATCTCGGGATTTATATTTTCAAAGACACGTGACACTTGACTCTAATAAATAGGGAAATCAGTGCCATATTTATGTTACCTGCAACGGTTAAGTCAGAGTTGACAATTTTCTTGTTTTTTCTGAATCATTATTTTCGCTATCGTTATAAATGATTCTGATTAAATAACAACTCACGCTTCTTATGCCGCTAAATATTGTCAAATTGAACTTAATTTCGTGAAACATTCTGATAAGAATTTTTGTTGTTTGTTCATCTCATTTTTACGACGCTTTAACAAATAGTGAAAATTTGTAGGGTTACTGTAAATATTGGTTCTCGAGTTCATGTCAAATGAGAACATCGCGCGGATCAGCTCCTCTTCTTTACGATCATCCCTCGATACTCTCGCGAACCTTATCTCCGCACCACCGTCAAGGGTTCGAGCAAAGAATTATATGTTCAATCGATTATCGATGGGGTTTTTCTTGACCCTGATACTTCGTGACTGTGAAGTTGTATAAACGAAAAAGAAAAAAACATACTTTCTCACTAAAAGTTTCCGCGCGTGATGATGAAAGAAAGCTCATTTTTTGCCGAGTTATCTCGATCTCGAAATGTCATTAAATATTTTGCGGGCCTCATCAAACAGCTAAAAAAACCTTTATCTTCAAAACTGGTTAAAAAAATGTTAAAATTCATTAAAATGAAACGGGGCTGGCGCTCATATTTCTCAAGGTGTATACAAAGAATAGAACAAAACTGACGGAGAAAGAACGAAATTTGTATATCTATATTTATAGATATATATTTATGGATAAGAAGGTAACAAAAAAAAAAAAAAACCGACAAAACGTCCAATAAAAGTCGGTCGCTGGCGTTCTCTTATCGCTCTAAACATTCTTTGCTGGTGCTCAATGGGACTAACTCTCGTCTCTTTATATTGTCGGCGTGACGAGAGGGCTCAAGAGAGGCTCTTCGTGATGCACCGACAGCGAAGAGATCTCTGCACAACACCGTAAATAGACTATACGTGAGAAAACTCCGTAGTAAATTAAGTGATAGCGTAGCCAACGATTTTCTACGTTCTTTTCGATCTTCTTTGGATTTCACTTGGTGTGTACGTAGGATCTCGCGTCAAGTCGTAAAGGAAAATGGTAGAGAGCCTGCGAAACCCAAACAGAGGGCCGGTGTTTCGAGATAAAGGAACTGTCCGCAATTTTCTTCCTTTTCGAGTCCTTTCCGCTTACGAAATCTTTTCACCGAGACTTTATTCACTCGAATAGGATTTTTGAAGCTTGGGAGATTGAAACTTCCAAGCTTCGACAAATTTAAAACTTAGAAATACAATTACAGAATCCAAATTTTGTGTAAAAGTAAAGAAAGGACTTATTAGATTTTTCTGAAACACTGTTTCGATGGTCTTGATGAAAAAAATACTAATAACCTTGACTTTCGCAATGGGAAGTTTATTCGGTATCGACTGTTCTTTAGAAAACTTCAAGCGGCTGTCAAATTACTGATAATTTATTGTATAAATTCATTAAACCTCACGATTGCTTATAAATATCCGAAGCACCATTTCGTAGCCATGCAATCACAGAAAATGACATCTCGTTGAAAAAAGATATTGATTTTCCAATATTTTCTATGCGCCCGTCGTCTTCTGGCAATCTTCTGCCGAGACATTGTGGAGAATTGTTTGAAAATTGGATGTTGTTGTTTCAGGAAGTAGCGACGAAGGTGAAACGACAGGCGTTATGGGAGGTGGAGAAGAAACGGGTGAAGGAGGTAGTAACGCCGGTGGAGTCACCGGTGAGAACGACAGCGCCTCTGGCGGTGGCGTCTTGAACGACAACACGGAAATGGAGGACAACAATTCGAGCCGTTCGTTCAACACAAATAATCCAAGTTATAGGGATGTCAATCCACTTTTACACGGTGGCTCGCTCAACGAGACGAGTTTACAACAACGCCAAGAATATCAACGTAGAACCAATGAACCTGGTGTTTTTCTCGATCTTACACCATCCACCGAACGACAAGGCAGTCACGATACCGTCAGACTTTCTTCTGCCTCTGTCGTCAGTCATCCAAGAGAACGGGATGAAGAAAAAAGACCGTGGGACTTTAGTGAAAATCAAATATGCACACCCTCCTACAGAATCGATTATCGTAAGTCCATCGATTTTCAAACTAATTTATATCGTTTGTCTTTCATTTTTAAACCAGATTTCAGCAATGATTATTACAATCGATTGATTGGTCTATTTGCAACCCATTTCTTTTCCATGGTGGAGCGAAATGGTTTGAAGTTTTTATCCGAAATATGGAAAAATATTGATTTTAGGAAGCCCTTTAAATATTTTCAGTTAAATTGTATTTTCACTAATGAGAAAATGGTTACAGAACTGATGTTCAAATGACAAATGTTATGAACTGATGTCACTAAAAATACTGATCTGTTAAAAAAAGAAGTTTCTTTTTTTGCAATTGGTTTTATAGAATTAAATTCGAAACTAATTGACATGGACGAAAACATGTTGAAATATTTTGTTGACAATTTATAAATCTCCTGTAAAGTGGATAACACGCGTGATTGATTACAGAAGAATCATTAACATCGAGAGAATCAAAAGAGCAGTCGAGTCGCGAGTGGATATCACCGGTACCGGAAGTCGAAGTGGGTGATTCATCCCCAGGAGGTCCTCAGGTTCGTGCCAGGAAGGATATACCTCGAGGTGCTAGATTGGGATCTTTTGTCGGCAAGTGGGCGAGTGAGCCACTTAATCCTCGATATGCGTGGGAGGTAAGTTCACCATAAAAAAGTAAAAGCAGTTTTATTTTTTGTTTACTCCCATTATCACTGACAATCTTGTCTAAATTGATAAATTTATCTCTACAACTGATGACTGTTCAACGTTCCTGAGGTTGAAACCCTGAGAATTGAATTTGTAAGACCTAAACCGAACCTAGTAGCGCATGCGCTTGGATCCTTAGTTTTTTATGGGAATTCAGTTCGTGGATTCACACGCGAATCTTATCCGATATCATCTCCGTGTGTACGGGGTTACTTGTCGAACCGTTTGAAAAATGATCGATCTATTTATAACGAGAGAGAGAGAGAGAGAGAGAGAGAGAGAGAGAGAGAGAAAGGTAATACTTCGGGAATCCATAGTCTGTATCTTTTTTTCTATATTTATTTCATACTTTCTCTCTCTTCCGCTTTTTCTCTCGATGTCGTTTCTCCAGATCTTTTAGCCGATGGAAAAGTGTACGTATCTCGTGTTCTATATTGTCGTTTTCCTATCCCGGCGGTAGCTTTTAATCCTGCGGTATTATCCGGCAGATGCCAACGACGAGAGAGTCGTCTCGTGTCCTCACGTTCGACATCGTGCCAATATTACAGACAGCCAAAGAGAAAGATTCATAGAATGATGAAGACAGGGAAAGAGAAAGAGAGATAGAAAATGAGCGAGCACCTGGCCACGAGTTTCAAACCAGCGAGGTGTCATCCGCACTGACAGATCTGTCATTTGCCTCTCTCGTCACTTTTTCGCCTCTTGGACAATTTCCTCACTCGAGCATTCGTCCGTGCCTAAACTTAACAAAAAAAAATCTACTTTCTCCACAAAAACCACCACGATTCACACACGGCCACTGAATATTCACGCGTCAACGAATAGGATGAGTCTCGAGCAATTCTAAACACAAATTCTCGACTCTTCTATTTTTCGCTTTGTATTTCTTTATATGCGCATATGTTACTTTGATTTTTCAACGTTTCACAAACACGGTAACACAAAACACACCGCGGACGCAAAGCATTTATTTGTACGTATCGATCGGTAATAAAATGTTTACTTACTTTCATTCAATTCAGTTTCATTGCTTCAGAAAATAATTTCTTTCCTTAAATTGTGACGCGATTTGTAATACAATTTGCATTCACGTTAATTACTTTTATTGTGACGTTTAAAATTTTCTGTTGCGCATATTTGTCTAAAAAGTGTAAAAAAAACATAATTTTCTCAAGAAACGGGGGGAAGTCGTGAGGAAAAGAATAAAAATTGACTAGAAATTATCAATATTTGTTAACTAGTTATAAATTTTGACGTCAAATTCATTTGAACCAATTATCAAGAAAATAATTCGAATGATATTGAGTTTGACTGATGAGTTAAATAATCAGACGCGAAATATAAGAATTTGGGACAGGCTCGTGTTGAAGGCACGAATGTTAAAGTGTCGTGTCGACTTTTCGTGAAACAAACGTGTAAAAGAGAGAAAATTGGAGGCGAGGAGGGACGGATAAATAGAGTAGTAGAGATTGGAGCGAATTGGGGTGGGAGATTGAAAAGAGAAAGAAAACTCGGGCTACGGTCAGGGCGCAAGGGTTGATAGATATGATAGCGCAGGCGAGAGAGGTAGCTCCCCGCACGTGGGCGCATGTCGCACTGACAAAATGTAAATGGCACCATCCATCTAAGCCCGGACAAAAAGGCCCGTCGGACCAACTGTCGACCGGCGATTACAGGATCGATTAAAGCAAACTACCCCCTTCGTTTCGTCGACCGATCTATCAAAGCTCGTATAGGAGCCGAGTGGACGAACGAGAAACGAGTGTGAACGTTGAGCTCGGCCGAAGAGAAAGAGAGAGAAAGAGAAAGGAAAACGCTAACACAATTCGTGTCATGATTTCCGCTCCTGTCCAAGCACACGCGAGATAGAAAGCGTGGGATAGAGATGTTCAATGTGTTAGAATTCATTTCATGATTGTTAAATCGATTTCACCCAATCGGATCGATTTAAATCGTGTTTTGTTATTTTTAACACTCGTATTTTTCGTATGTCACTCATTTTTTCGCAAATGAAGGGAAAATTGACAACGACGAGAAAAAACAAATCGAAACAGACGTGAAAGCTGTTCACTAATTAGTAGCAATTTTATTATGGACTCATAAGAGGCTGAAAGCCAAAAAAAAATTGATGTTTGATTTTTTTTTCATGAAAACGATCGTTTGATGAAAACTGAAAACTTCAAAAACATTCTAAATATTTCCAACTGGTGTATTTCTAACCAGTGAATCGAAAGCCTACGAAATATAAAAATGACATTTTAACAATCACTCGTTTGCAATGGATACGTTCTAATTTAATGGAGTTGTTGCAAAAACTGAATTCCTTATAAAAATTCAGGTAAAAGATGCATACAAAAAAATGATCTAAAGACGAAAATTTTCTATTGGATTCAATTTTTTTTCTCACGACACCGTAAGTTTCGGGTGATTGAAAAATAGTCAGTTTAGTATCTGGAGATATCAGGAAAAGGGTCCAAATTGGTTGGTATTCAGTCGAAGGGGTGAAAGAATTCGATCGTGATTCGTTTGTGGTGAATCTTGGCAGTTTAATCCTTTTCTCGAATTTCACAAAAACGAAAAAAAAATCTCCAAACCCGAAACAAGCAGACCCTATAAAAGGGCATAAAAAAATGGTTGATCCCTTGGATCGAGTAAGAATTCCGTCACCCTTTGCCTCCTCTAATCCTTTTCTCACATTGCGAAAAAATTTCGAGTCTCGCAGTTGGTTGTTTGAGGAAAAAAAAAAGTATCTAACTTCATCCGCTTGTATATTTCACCCCAAAAAACCATCTTTGTTTATTCATACGTTGTACGAATGTAGAGAACGAAGAAAATGAAGCAGGAGAGAAAAAAGGATACTTGGGGAAATGTCGAAAACGGAAATTGGGGAAAAATGATTATTTTTTCGGGGCAATAAGATCGAACTCGTCTAGCCGCGTGTGTATCGATATTACACCCCACCTGCCGTGATTCTAACTCTCGTTTTTTGGATACTATCTCGTGGGGTTGGCGAGAGACATGAATGCTCGAGGAAGGGAGAGCAAGAGCTTTATGTAACGCAAGAGGGATGATGAGAAGGGTCTGAAGGACGTGCGGGGATGTTCTTCCGGATATCGTTTGTATATATATATTTATACGTATGTATACAACAGACGTATATATAAATATATATATCGACGTAGATCTTTTGATGGTGCAGTCTCTGCGGCTCGGTGACGCGTAATGGAACGATGTGGCGTGCCTTCGTGGCAACTAAACCAATCTTTGGCTTAGCCAGCTCGTCCGTAAATTTGCTGTTCCCTTTACTCTACCCGTCATCCACCTTTCTCGCTCTTTCTTCTCTTTTTTTTTTCTCGAGCCCTCCGCACTTATGATTTCTCTGATTTTCTGCTCACGAGCATATTTAACACCAATTTCTCAGCTGCCTAATTGGCCGAATAATTTAAATACCATTTCATTACAATTTAATCAAAACGACGCGCCTGTCCTTTGAGCCTCGGAATTAACACCAATTTTTTCACTCTCTTTAACAAAAACATCAGCATTTGACAGATTTCCTATAAAACTAGAAAATCTCATAGAATCATATTTTTGTTCGTGACTTGAACAAAACTGTAATTGCGGAATAATGAATACAATTTTTATTCAAACGACTTTGATGAGCTTCAAATGATTTTTGATGTCACCGAAGAGTTTGAGCACCAAAAAAGCCATCAGAACTCTTAGGTTTTGGGTTTTTGACCTGCTTTGGATGGTTTTTATGGCTTTTGTGTCTGGATGCACCCCCGCATAATTTCCCCAAGTCTTTTGGCTTTGTTCATTTTTTTTTTTGTCCGCCGACTGACATATTAGAAATCGCTGTTTTTTCCAATCCAATTGCGGCTTACCTCTCCCCACTCTTGACCGGTTACACGTGTGTGTATATGTATGAGTGATCTCCACACGTTTGGAGAAAAAAAAAAGAATGGAAAAAACGCTTCACCGCGTGTGCCCACTCATGTTTGCTGGCTTTTTGGTACAGCTCGAAAAGAAAGTAAAAGAGAATAAAAAGAAAGAGAGAGAATGCTTGTTTTTCATCTCTGAAGCCAACGATCGCACGCGCTCGCGTTCGTAGTACTTTTTTGTCAAATCGTGCGGAAAACCGCGGAGGGCATTATTGGCGGCGCATGCCACTGACAAATTATATTAATGGCAAAATCTGACAAAGCGTTATGGAAACCTACACATATGTGGATGGAGATGTAACTTATATAGAATTTTTGTAACTATTACGAAATTCATGTTCTGCTACATACAACTTTCCAGAATTTTCTTTCACCCCGAAAAATAAGATAAACACGCGTTACATGACATTATAATTGATGTAGTTGACAGCTTGCGATGTCATTATTACATATTTTTGTTTTTTTTTCAAGTTTCTGGCTCAAAATTATTGTCTTTCATTATAAAATGGAATGGAAATCAGTAGTTTTCAATTCTGAAATTCTCGTTTACAAATTGCATCGACTTTTTGTCACATTTTCTTAGTTTCTTGTTGGTAAATTCATTTTAATAAATTGGAATAAGTTTATAGAATTGCAAAATGAAACCTGCTTGTTTAAATTCGAAATTCCAATATCCTTTCAAACATTGTATCAATTTAAACGTCTTCGACGAATTTTTATAAGCTTGGGATATTGTAGTTCCATCGAAATATTACGCCCATAACGTATCCGGGGATTTCCATCGTAAAAATGGCCAAAATCGAATTATGGTTGTGACATTGTCGAGAGATTATTTGCAACTGTAATGATTGTAAGGCCGAAAATATTGCAGAGGGTGTTTCTTGGCAGTCGAGGACCGGAAACGATTGACAATGCCATTAGGTTATTATGTACGAGGCTTGTAAAAGATGAGGTTGTGGAAAAATCTAACACAAATTGAACCTGAACGTGGTAGTCGCGGTTTCGGAATGAATTGGTCATTCGAATCGGTGTATTCGAGCCGAGGAGCCGGAGGTTCTCAAGGAGTAGGGTTACGAATGGCCTCTGCGACCTTCCGGCGATTCCGCGCATTACAATGCAAAAAAGAAATAAGGCAAGAGGATGGAAGAGGTTGGCAAGAATTAAAGCAGGAAACAAGTGACAATCAGAGAGTCCTGGTGACCGAGAGTAGCGAAGCTTTATTGTTGACTTGTCATACGTCGACGAGCACCATTTTGCATTGGCCATTGAAGGGCTTGTCAAAGAGGAAGCCTGACACCATATTGAAGAATCAACCGGTCAAGACTGACCTGTCTGTATGTGTATCGTGATGGTTGGAAGAATGCATCGTTGGAAGAAGAAAAAAAAAAGCTTGAGATTTTTTTCTTCCAACGTTGCATCTCATGTTACTCTGCCATTGGCAATTTTTTTCCAATCGACAGCAAAGGTTTACGTGTGAGATTCCTTGTTGAAGAGACGAGGATGGCAAGAGTTCGACTATAATATGTTAATATGGAAAACGAAAAATGTATCGAGGAACCTGCATAAAAAATCGTGTTTTCAATTCATTAGCAACCTAGAAATTCATAGGTACATATAATAATGCACACGAATATCTATACGGTTTAAAGAGGATCTGAATATCGACCTGGGTCTCACCTGAGCACAATAACACATGTTCCACGAAGGACTATGTCCGCGACAAAACGTTACATGCACCGGCACGCATATCATTTCATCCTATGAACTTATGCCTCCAGTTGTAAACGCAAAGAAAACGAGAATCGATACAACCACCTCGTCCTCCAGGGCTAACTAACCCTTTTTTCGGGATCAAGTTTTTTTCGTTTTCGTTTCTCTCGCTTGGTATGATTGACAGTTTTTCGAGACACTCTATATCTATGTCCCATGAACTCCGAGTCTCTCGTCGCTTTATGTTAATAATTATATGATACATGCCATTGTGCAAACCCGACCGTAGATTTATTTTGACATTTAAATTTATCTCTGCCTCCATTCCAGTTCTACGTGTCGAAGAATCACTCGGAGCAACCCTTTTTTCCACCTAAAGTCGCGACCATATGACGAACCAACAGACAACCCCTCAAATCTTCAAAAGATGAATTACAAATGTATCTTATGGATTCGATAATGTTCCTTGATCCTTTTTCATCGTCTCTCCAATCTCAACTGTCACTATGAATTACTTTCTATTCTATTTCAAATGCAATTTGCATCATCAATGTGATTACAGAATTATCGAGGAACGGGGACACTTATCGAAACATTAAATTCAGTTGATTTGAGTAACGAAAAATTGGATGAAACTTGATTAAGGTTCAGGTTTTTATTGACACCGCGTCTAATTAGCGATTTTCGAAACTGCTGAATACCCCAGACGCTCATTCAGGATGAATAAGTGTCAACAATAACGATTTACAATTTTAGGGCTCAAAGAAAAATTTGTACAAAGTGTCATTTCTTTGATAACCAAGAGGGCGATAAATCTTACGGGTTCTCTCATTATTTAGCCCTATCTGACGACGTAACAGTCGTAATAGACACGTGTTACACAATCTGTGCAGGGGTCGTATGGCTTCGCTGGTTTTGCTCACGTGGGTCGTCCAAAGCTCTGCGTTTGAGATTGTCTTCATCCTCATTGTCATCGTCATAGTTCTCGTGATCGGTCAGCTGTGGGTCGTCGTTTTCAAGCCCACCCCATATAATGATGGTCTTTGCTTGCACATACGTTTATTCTCAGCCCTCACTCGTATTCGTTTTTCTTTGATGCCGAAGTACTTTCCAGATAATTCTTCATCCAGTTTCGTTCATTGCGATGCGAGTTCGTCATTTTGACGATAAACAAGAGGTTTTTTTTTCTATTTTCTGTATGTCAACTTTACAAAGAGTGACCAAGAAGTCAGCTCCAAGGTTGACTGAGCAGGTAAATCAACAAAAAGTCTACAAACAAAAGTCTTCATCAGCAGTGGCAGATTTAAGCTCAGCACAAATCGTCCCCTGTCCAGCTCCATTTATTGCCAATAACTGCATCGGATTAATCGTCATTCATTAATTAATACCAAATCGTAATTTGGAAAATGATTGAAAGCTTGACAACAGAATTTAGTGATTTGACTATTTCCTAAACGTTGTTTTGTAGGACATCCTGTATATTGAGCAGGTAAATCACCTGTGTATGTATACATGAAATGAACATTAGTAAGATATGTTGTATACATTCGAGCAGGGTGTGTACACGAAGCCGTTTCCGTGTACAGGAAGCACGGGAGTGAAACGTTTGTATCGCGGGCAAGGGCTTTCTCGGTTTCTCGTTGGCCCTTCGTAGACTTAATTGAACTTTGTTCGCAACTCATAACGAGAAGTCGACTAAGTGCGATGCCGTCTTTTCTCTTCCCTTCTCTTTATACCGTGACGCTCTCTCAGTTATAATTTACAGGAAACAATCGTTGCCTTTGATGTGGCAGGACGATTGTCTGACAATTGAATTCCGTTGCTATGCGACGGCCTCCAACTTTTCGCAAGGTCATCTTACCTTGGTTTCTTCTGCGTAATCAAAAATGTGCAATCTGTACGTTTTACCAGGAAAATTGTTTGAGATGAAATGGTGAATAACGTAAAAGGTTCTGCCGAACATCGAATGCCTTGGACTTTTTGATCAGAGAATCTGGTCAATAGTCTGTATGCTTCCGGAATTTGCTTAGCATCGTGTGCACAACCGTATATGGCTTATGACAGAGTGACAGAGAGAAAGGGACAATGGCTGAACTAATCTTGTTGTGTTGTACAGTTAACGGGCAAGTTCAATATAGCAGAGGAATACACAACTCGCCTCAGGGCTACTTGCCCACTGGGTGTACATTTGGGAGTGCTTCAGTCGCGTTCCTTGTCTGTGTGTGTGTGCTTTCGAGCATTGCTCTGCATAAATCAAAGAGAGAGAGAGAGAGAGAGAGAGAGAGAGAGAAAGAGATAGAGAGAAAGAGAGAGAGAGAGAGAAAGGGATAGACAGAAACTACGATTGGGCTTCCTTTCCTGCACACATATATACAAATATTATGAATATGAACCAACTTAATCGTCGTCATGCAGTCCCTGGTGGAAGTCAAGGTCCCTGAGGCTCATGTAACAATCCAGTTGATACAAAATGGCGGATTAACACAACATCATGAATTAATATGATCCATCAGTCGATTCCTAGCGCGTGTCATAAACCAATCAACATTTCACATTTGTATAATTTGGAACTCTTAGGATTCGACAGAATCTTCGAAAACACATGTGTTTTGCAGAAACATTCTCTCGCGTTTGATTCTACGTACCGGAAAAACTGTACTGCCGAATATTTTTGGTAAATAGGTCTCTAATGATGGATCATATGATACGGTAGAAAAACTACCCTTGCGTATGACGCCCCCGTTTCGCCGAATATAATTTATACCACCGAAGATACAATCTCGAGGGTAACTTGCCCCACTCGTGCTTCTCGTACCGGATACTAATGCGCTATATAGTAGCAAATATAGTTCGTAACGTGAATATAACCTCGGAATACGTGTTGAAAGAACAGAAAAGTTTTCCGGACAAGCGTCATTCCAGCTTATGGCTAAAATAGAAGGGAAGAGTACAGGGATGACGAGGGGGGGCAGGGGTAGCATCTGCTACGCGTTAGACACGGGTCGAAGGGCATTGTGCCGTTATGATTCTTTCGTCATATTTTTCCATGCCAAAGTCAAGTGCGGGTCAAGAGTACGACGTATCTATAAGTTTGGGGTAACTTTAGGGGCTGCTTACATGGTCCATTTTTCCAATGGAATCAGACACTCTTCTCCATTGATCATCTTTTTCGAAGACAATCTTTGGAAGTCGTTCTCCAACCCTCCAACGCGTCAACTTCGTTTAAGAGCCAACGGAGGGGTTTAAATTGTAATTAATCGTAAAGATGTCAATAAATTTGATAATTTACTTAGATCGAGTGTATGATGGTCTCAATTCTATTTAATAAAGGAAACGCCGGAGGAATCACATAAATTTACGAAATCGACGGAGCGTGCTCACAGCTTCGTCCATAATGTGGCGATACCTAAATATATATATTGTATGAAGGATCACAACCGGGTGCGAATCACCATCGTCATGCCTCGCTGCCTGCTGCGACAACTATGATTTCACTGGGATTAATTAAGCATCAATTAAGACGGTTCGCGAGAATGAAAGCATCCCTGGCTCTACCATCGTTTCGTGTTGGACGAGTACGGAGAGAAGGGGATAATTGCGATAGAAACTTGAGAATTAAGCAAAGATGTCGCCAGTCCCAATGCAGCAAAGTACAATAATGTATATACGTATATATATATAAGTAAGAAAACGTTACGGGGAAGTACATGACGACAACCCCTCGTCTTCCAATGCCACGCAGCCATGCCTCGGTGATCATCCAGTTTGCAATGGCTCCCGCGGATTGGGGCTCGTCCCATAATCGAAGTTAGAGCGAGTAAGCGAGCGTGTGCCAAGAACTTAAGCGGGAATCGTAAACAGCCCTGTTATTTAGGGGATGATAATTGACGTCTGTTTCTTCATGTGTAATTTGAGTCTGTTTGTTGCTTTCTTATTTTCCCACTATATTTTACTATTCATCCGAGGTCTTTCAGGAGTCCATGAAAAGTTTAGCATGTGGCAAAAGACATGGTGCTATTTCTTTGTTAAATAAACAATTGCACGTGGCATTAACTTTCATTCAATTGAATCAAAAATTCCGGAGAAACCTCAGAGGCTTTCGTTGAAGCTTTAATTTCTCATTTAAAATGTGCAGTTAATTAATAAATCCACTCAAAGTTCAGTAAGTGGTCGTTTTTCTTCCTCAGCCAAACGAAAAAGACAACTTATTCGACGTTAGTGACGTTGAAGAAGAAAAAATGACGTCTTACTACTACATACACATGGGTTCACGAAAAAGGCACGAGGCAGACATGGAATCGCTTGCCGACCTGGTTGCAAAAGGGAAAAAAGGCGAGCGACAGGGATAGAAAAGATACGAGATGAAAAAAAACGACGAATAGGATAACTGGGAAAATTGTGGCAAACCCAGAGACCGAGAGACGGGCGATTCCTGTGGGCGTGGGTTTTCTGTTGCTGTATATATTTGTACATAACTGTAGATGTATATATACTCAATGCTTTTGAGTACAGGGGACACGCTGGGCTGGCTAAAAGCATTTTTGCGTCGAGTATCAGCCCAGCTATCATTCGCCATCGATCGTTTTTATTCATAACTTCCTCTCCTGGCTTCTCTCGTATGGGCCAAGCTCTGGTTCATATTTTTGTCTCGGGGTCCAGCACACCGATTTATACGAGACTTGGGTGACGTTACGCATGTATTTCGAAGCTTTTTTTACACACATGGACCTCCAGATACACACACAAATACGCAGGGAACGCTTGGGACACATATTTTCACTGAGGCTGTCGTTCTCTCGTTGTACCGCGTCACGGATCACTCGACAACGATTCTCTCTCGTTTCGATTGATCGATTAATGTCTGGAAGGCGACCACGAAGTTTTGAAAACCTGAAACGACCCAGAATTCGCAGAAGATATATTTCACTGACTCGGAAAGTCGTGACTGGAAGTTTCAACTCATTTGACGTTTAATAATTTGTCAATACGGCTCTTCGGTTTGGGGGGAACCATTTTTTTAGGATTCCCGCTGGACGAATTTTCACTTGAGAGCCGTTCAATATGGCGGCGTTAAATCATGTTATTTCGTGACTGGACAACACGATCGTGGATTTTCGTCGTTATGAGAAACACGCTTTGTCACAGCTCTGAGTTTAATAGTTAATCGCTGGTTTTAAAGCGCATTTACAAGTGCGAAATATCGGTATACTACTTGGAGAAAAACAGATCACAATCGTTTTTGGAAAGAATGAACAAAACGATCATCCATGTTCGTGTTAGATCGAGAGCATTTTCGTACATTCCTTGGATATTTTTCGGCCATTGGACAATGCTGATGCGCCGTGAAACGTTTTGACGATTATGAGGGACCATTCCGTTCAGAACGTCCATCCATCGAGTCTAGTTCGTGCCCCTTCGGCTTTTTCGGAAGAAGTGCAACTTTGAGCCCCCATCACCGACACGGAAAACCTTTCGAAGATCATCTCGGATCACTAGGGGTTTTGTTGGAGGTGTGAGGTTACAAAAGAAGCGATCATGTGTTTTGTCCTCTAGCTTTGAATAAAGCTACTGCAGCAGCTCCTCCCTAAACTCGCACGCGTTTCGATCTTTCTCTCTCTCTCTCTCCCTCTTCCTCTGCTGTTCCCTTTCGTCAAGACGTCATGCCGCGACAACCAGAATTCGTTCAACCGCATGTCCTCTTTTCTGATGGTCATCTAAAAATCTTCCCTCGACCCTAAAAATCAACGATTTCCCAACTCGATTTTTTGCTCTCCCGCGTATCTCGTTATCTGCAGATTTCAACATTTTTCGCTTCTCACCGAAACCTTTTTGTTTGATCAAAGAATGAATGACAACCAGTCACCATCGAAATAGAACTCTCTGAGAACTTGATTGCCATTTCGAAAGTCAAATTTTATTTTATGGCTCACAATCTTTCTCGAAATCCATTTTTCCACTGTTCCATAATTATTGTTTAACTGTCACGAGACCAAAAATTATTGAAAGCTATTGTTACTGTGAAAGAATTATAAAAAATACGTATGTTTTTGAAACCCCTTGAAGCTCTCAATTTTACAACAACCATTTCCAATGTTGAAAACATCATTTCTGGTCTTTTGTTGATGGACGATCTATTTTCTAGCAGCCAAGTATTAAGATCGTCATCTTGTATGTGCAGAAGTATGTTTTTGGAAAAATATATTTTCTGTTGTCCGGCAAAGCTCTCAGTTCTATTGTCCATTGAACTACTGCTACTCAAAACGGACCCTCGATCGTAGGAACATCTCCGAGAGCTCATCTTCGAAAAATGGTCGAAAATGAACGATTTTTCATCCGAGAACTACTGTGTGTATTTCGCAACAATAGAGGCGTCAGGGTGCAGATAACATGCTTTATTTTTTCGTCTGGTCTGCTCGGAAGATGTTTCAATGCTTTTTTTTTCGTTGCTTCGGACACCCCCCGGTGAGCTATTCCACAAGATTTTTTCTTACGAACGAACTTGTAGTCATGTGGACCAACGAAATCGCGTCAAACGGCACGAGAAGTTGGTTGAAACATTGATTTACATAAACATTAACGCGCCTGACTCTGGTGAGAAGAGGAAACGAAAATTTGCAGTGAACCGCAGTGTGTGCGCGAGCGTAATTAACGTTTTCGAAGTTTATGGCAATTTTAGCAATTTCCACACTCACCTTTTAATTCTCGTATGAGTTGCGGAAATAGTTACTTTTATAAAATGTAATTTATATTTTTGAAAACGACGCGTAAAGGAAATGGAGTAATTATAATTTATCCAACTTTGCGAAGCTTAACCTCATTTTCACTTCGTTTTCAATTAAAGCCTCCATTTTGAACCGCGTCGCTTTATGTTTATTTATTATATTTATATACATTTTTATATTTATTTCAACTTGTTGTCAATTTCCTATTTTTTAAATTTCATGTTTCGAGGGACCTCAAAGGTTCATCCCTCAATATAATTAATTGAATGCGACGAAAGCTTCGGAGAGAGAATGGGAAAAAAAGTATTGTTCAATTCTGTAGTTTCGGTCATTAAGACACGTGCTTGTCAGTGAATCTGTCGCCTCTAAAAAATCTTGTGCCCTTTTGTGTCGAAGATCGGTTGGCAAACGTGTGCATGTATCTTACCAGTGGTTTTGGTCGTTTTGAGGAAAAAAAAAGATGAGGGCGAATGGTGGGCACGTTTATAGGAGGACGAGAGTAAGAGATCATGGTCGTAGACAAATCTGTCCCACGAATTGTCCGCACATGTCCGCGCACGCCCTTGTTGCCGACAAAGCAAGAAAAAAAAAAGAGAAAAGAAATGTCCCGCTGGGTTGTCGAGACCTTCTTCTTCTTCTGCTTCTTCTTTTTCGTATTCTTCGCACTGATGCTCCGATATTTGTGTCGTTTTGACACGAAAGTCCTCGAGATACTCGTGCACTATTTTCAAAGAGAGATGGCCAATCAAAAGAAGGAGATTTAGGAGATGAAAAATTCTTCGAGACCTCGAAGTTATGCCACGCCAATGAGCGCCAAGTTAACGCATCATTGTCGAAAGGTGTGACAGACCTGCGGATCCTAATCTGTCTGGTTCAACATCGTTCAGCTCTCACTTACTCATGCTCTCTTTCTCTCTTTCATATCCTCTTTCTTTACATCATTGTAAATACCTTGCAGCCCAGATCGTGACCATCTCCTCAAAAGGCTCTTTAGATCTGCCTTGGATTCTCGATTATTGTCCCACTAACATAGTCATCTCTCTATTTTCCAACCTCAACCAAATCTTTATATGCATTCGGAATAATCCACAACCAGATAAATTTTAATCAAACTTTTATATGAAGTAATTTAATATTCCTAAAATGTAATAGATTTTTTTTAAATTTTTATTGCTCCTGCAAATCCGGGGATCTATTTTTTCTGAGTTATCGTTCGTTGTCACCCTCAGAAACTCAAAAAAAAAAGAAGGATCGCATGCACAAGCCAACGCATGGCTGGGCAGTCACCCAACCAAGTATTGGCCTGGCACGAGGCTGCTTAACTTCGATGATAGTCGAAACCAGACCCGTCCATTAATGTGCAATCGCAATTGTTATTTTAGCATTGATTATTATTATTATTATTATTATTAGAACGACGATGAAATTGTAATTTGATTGCTAAAACTGTATAATTTTAATCAGGGTCCAATTTCTACTTAAATTACGTTCTAAATGTTGTTCGAGTTTGTAATGAAATGAGAAATGTGGGTTAAAGGGAGAAAAGAAATGTGCGTTCATTTAAAAACTACGACTACCTCATTCAATACTTTGGAAAACGAACAAAAAGCTACAGCCAGCGGAAAAGCTTATTGAGGGCAAAGTGTCGAAGCGTTATTAAGCTGAAACGGCTCATCCGATGTTTTCACCAAGTTTACACACTTTTGATGCTGGACTGGTTCAAAAATGGTCAGATTATCCTGAGCTTTATAGTGCGCTCTTGCTTTTGACCATAGGCTGAGTAGGTCTGAGTAAAATGAACCAGAAAGAACAGAAAGATTTTCAATTTGTACTGTAAAAAAATGGCAAATGTCGTGTATTTTCTAATTTGTAATAAATTCTTTGAAATTCAAACTGAAATGTTTTGAATTTTTGTTTATTTTTTGGGTTTTCGATAAACTTTTACAAATTCTTCGATGTCCTCGTGTGGTAAACGAAAAAATGACTTTATCCGCCTCCCTAAACGAGTGAGTTACTTATCCACTTGCCTTGAAGTCTTATCGATTTTCATGCGGTTTCGTGATGTTGCACGCCACGTCCCACAGGTGGGGCTTCCGGAAAACCAACCATTGAAACGTTACCGAACATAGAACGATTTTGAAAAACGCTCAAATGTTGGAAAAAATAGTGCATCACAACATATTCTTTTGCAATTATTCACGTTTTTTGGACGTGAACAAAAATTGTTTAAACATAATTAACGATCTTTATAATTTCCTTATTTTTCCGATGAATGCAAGAAACCAGTCCATGGGACTGTCGAAATGTCTTAGCATTCAAAAAAAAATCTCTATTCCACATAAATACGAATATTTTGGGACAGACGTATTTTTGAATAAAGTTGTTTGGGATTGACAAACAATCAAAATTAGTCGTTGGACTGACTAATTTTCCTGACACCATGCCACGTGTTTATAATAAATAAGAATTTTATTTTTTGGCTAGTCGTAGAAAGTGTAAAATGTGAATGAAATATTTTGCAAAACCATTACGTTTTCTGCGTGCTTTCATGGAGGGTAATTTTCATGACAGAATATCAAATGGTTCGATGAAGAAAAAAAAAAGAAAGACATATTCTCACGCAAAGTGTCGTACAATAACGTGTTTTCCGAGGGTTCCACATGACTCTCAAAGTCATGGATACGGAAATGTGTGCGGGGAAGGAAGAAGGGAACGACAAGTGCGCGAAAACGCGTAATATATAGATCGGGAGTCAGGGGTGCGTGGCTAACGATAAAATTTCGACGACGTCGATGTCAGCTCCTGGAACATCCGGGGATGTTGGCCGGGCGGACCGAGCCTTCGTACCCTCTGGGTCGAGAATAAATATATATATATATTTCTTCGGGGTGAGACGCTTGGCCAGCCAAGCGCGGAGCGTGCGAGAGCCTACGAGGACCGCAATGAGAGACAATTGAAAGAAAAAAAAAAAAAAAAAAATCACTTGCCTCGCCCTAAAAGCACTATGACGTCTCGAGAGGGTAGAAGCTGCGACTTTCGCACGGATTGTTCACTAAAAGTTTGCGAACCATAAAAGACACTCAATCCATACGAATATGGGGTGCAATAAAAACGTAACCTTATGGTAGCCATCAAAATAGCGAGTATCAAGCGCCATGTTGAAACCGATATTACAAAAGAGATAACAAAGATTCGACTTATTTCCTGAATTCGACTAAAGAGTGTGCTTGTTTCATTTGAAAAAATGTATTTAATTCGTTGTTACAGGTCCGCATAGCTGGGAGTGGCGTAAGAGGATGGCTCGACGCTTCTCACGAGGCCGGCAATTGGTTGAAGTTTATCAGAAGCACAGCCAACCCACACGCCATTAATATTCGTCACGTGCTGATCAATGGACAGGTAATTAAATGATTTATAAACAACACGATCAATCGATCCAAATTCGAAATTCCGTCTGGCCCTCAATTATCGAGCAACTGGTTTTCTTTTTCTGTCCAAATAACCTTTTTTTTTTATTGTTTTTCGCTAAATCGACGATGTGCTTTCTAATGAGAACAACTGACAGCTAATAATCGAACTGCCCGCCAATATGTTCAATTTTTTTAGCTGCGTTTCTATAAACGATCGCACAGCTGTCAATTTTTATATAATGACTAAATGTAGCACGTGACCGCCATGCGAATAATAAATTAAACAGAATTTTCTTATTATGCGTTGCTTAGCAACAAACACGTGCGTTCAAACTGACTTCACATATGCCAGCAGTCGAGGATCGAAAAGCAATTTCGTTCTGTTAAAGCCAGTGATGAGCGTGAATTATCGACTCTGAAAACCTTATGAGACAATCTGAACATCGATAAATTTAATTACCGCGATTCTTGACTACAGCGTTAAGGGATTAGTAGCAGTTGTCGAAGGCGAAGTTGAGGGATTTTTTTTTTCGCGACTTCAAGTCATTTTTTAATCGAAAATAGGCGTTGATTTGTTCGTATAATTGTTGAACTTAACATATAAATATTTTAAATCTACTGAACTGAGAACTTCTGAACGAACGAAGGGTTTTCATTCGTATGGAAGTTTTTTTGTTCTATTAGGAAAAACAGGAATGAGACGAAAAAAGCGATTTTTCAGTAAAATTACTGGCATTTTTGTAGACTGTGAAAATTGAGAGCCGATCGGTAAGATTTATTTTGAGATACGAAGGTAACGAAAAAAAAATGGATCATTAAATAAAACGACTTAGTTGTAATTGTGCGAAAGATCAAGTGTCCAAACGCGTTGTCAAAGGGGGATTGTGAGGATGTTCAATAGCGCATCATTCTTGCGAAGGTCGGGGGTGCAATTTAGGGGTTGACTAGAGAAATTACGTTCGAGCATAACAAACTTAACAAAAGGAATACACGAGAGTGAAGAATAAGAGGACAGAGAAAGAGAAACGTAAAGATCAACGATGGGAATTTAGTGTGAATTGGGCCACGCGCTCTAGATATATCGAGCTGGCAGACGTACACATCAAATTCGATCCGTGTGTTATTCGTGGGGGCGAGTAGCTAAGGGTAGGGGGTGACTCCCTAAGCTTTAGCTAACGTGTATACAGGCTGTTTAGTTATTAAGTCACCCCGGGGGTCTCCAGGGGTTGTTGTGATGTCCTCTCTCTCTCTCTTTCTCTTTCTCCCCCTGCCCGGATTTCCTTTGGCACCCCATGCCACAAAGTCTGCCGACAAACATTACATCAGACATCCAAAAATATGCAATTAAATATATCATTCGTATTGCTTTGCGTAACTGGATCTTCGATCATTGAGATTCAACAAAAATTGACAATATGGTAGCTTTATTTTTCGATTTGTTTAAATAACCGTTGGCTGCCGTTTTGTTGCTTTTCACCGAGAAAAAAATCCTTCAATTTTTGGGTTTTTCATTGCGGACAATTTTTAGAAGATTAGAAGCATTAATTGCTATTTTTTTTAGGCACCTTTCCGGAGTAGTCAATATTGTTATTAGGAAAAAAGAGAAGTCAACCATCAAAGAAATTCGGGTTTTACTTCGTGATTCATTCGAATAAACGAAGATTCATGAAACCATGAAAATATGCAACCAGTGAAAAAACAGCCATAAGCCATCACTGTCGTATTCAACTCTGTAACGAAAAACAAGCCAAGGCAATCAAGAATTGAAAAAGAAACGTTTTGCAGCAAAATCTAATGTTTCAGGTGGTGTACGAGTCCATCAGAGACATAGCAATAGGTGAAGAATTGCTTCTGGGTCTCCGAGAACCTCTTCAGCTTCAGGACATGTTGGGAGAGAACACGACCGAGGACAGGAGTGATAGAGAGACCGGTAAGTCCTTGGAACATCAGTAACTAAAACGTCTAGCCAGCTGATTGGTAACGTTCGTACCAAAATATATATACATACACGCACGTGCGGACCTTTGCAACCCTTGTATTCAACCCCTTCTCTTCCTCTACCATCTCTTTCTTCCTCTCTTTTATCATCACGTATGTGACTTACCTCATGATGCGATACGCATCGAATCTGTACATACGTAAAATATGTAAGTGTCGTGCGGTGGCTCGTGTGCATACGATTAGCCATTGGGGTGAATACGGAGCAGGTGACTCTTGGCTATCCCTTCTCTTATTCCAATCCTTGTACACAAACATATGAAAAATATATAGAGGAGACCGGGGCAAAACGGAATACTGGGGCAAAATGAGCCAAACCTCAATCAAGTTAACCTTTCCTTCTTTTTTATTTTTATGAGAATGAAAATTAAATTTCGAACCATCTTTTTGAAAAATTGCATAATTTTTTATACATTTTTTCAAAAACGCAAACTAAGTTTTTAAATTAGAAGCATGGAGAACCAAAAATTGATGAATTCAATTGAAAGTGAAGCGTTGAAGCTCGTTTTTCTTGATCGTAATTAACGGCATTACATCTTCAACCCATTTTTCGTTCCACCTGGATTTTGATGGGAACTTATTTCATGTATGATACGAAAATCTACGAACAAGAGGAAATTCTAACCTTTTGCAAAATCGTCATCAAAAGACGTAATCGCGTGTATCCTTTCCAGGTATCCACGCAAATCGTTATAAATATTAAATTACAAACTATTTGGATGTACCTGGAATAGATACTAAATAGCATCCATGCTTTTTAAATTTTGTCTGTGGTTTTTCAAGAGTAACCGATTTTGCCCCAATTTTTTTCTTGTTGGAAACATTCTTTTTTCCCAGTACATTCTTTGGTTGTAAGAGGTAACAAACAGAGAAAACTTGTTAAACTTGTAAATAGTCCATTTTCTTAGGTGGCCCATTTTACCCCGGTCTCCCCTGTGCATAGATGAGATGGGGAACAGCGATGAACGTGGTCGTAGGGTTAATCGTACGAATCGTGAAAGTTGAATTATCCACCCTGTGCTTACAGGGCCCGTGCTTATAGTTGTATATCTATATTTATTACGACTGTATGGAAAGGTCACGGGCTCGTGATTCCGGCGTGATTCACCTGGACGTCCGTTGAATATTATTTTAACCCTCGACATTAAGTCAGAGGGGGTGGAACGTGCGCGCACTGATTATCTATCGAAGTTAACGTACAGGCTAAGGTTTGCTATGTATGTGATTGAAAGTGTCTGATTGACTCGAATATACGCTCTGACCGTCAGCCAAAATGGCCTCGTGCCCCTCGTCCCATCAACGTCTCTCTCCCGTCATTCTATTCCTATCTCTACCACTGTATTTATTTTCACATCGAGGATAATCTTCCGGTCACCCCACATTATTACCCACTTGAAATATTGAAAAAAATGTTCTCCAATCCGGAACCATCTGATAGCACGACCAGGGAACGTGCTTCATACAAATCCTCGGCTTCACTCTTTCTAATGCACCGAGAAATCAATTGTTCTCAGAGACAATAATTACACTTCAGTACTTTTTTCTTCGAGCCACTTTGTCCGGCAAAAATTTCGAAAAATCGATAATCAAAGTTCAGCATGTCTCCGTTTTTGGAAATATTAATTTTTCTGTCTGATTCTGGTACCAAAGTCACAACAATTATAATACGAATTGAAGATTCGTTCGGTGCCTTTTTTCGGGTGTTTTTTTTAGTTTTACTAATTCATAGAAAACTATTCCCAAAAAAATGTCTGAATTTTTCAAACTTAAAAAACTTCATGACCTGATATTTATGCGAAGAAAATTTCACGTATTTAAAAATATTTTGAAGTAACGAAATAAAAGATGTTTAGCGACGTTTTTTTTACCAGGAGGTTTACTCCCCGTGACAGTTGTCTCGTAATTTTCGTCACTTTATATCTGTATGCATATAATATACACTGTAGTTGAAGAAAGTTTGAGCATTGTCCGTGACGATAAATAGAATAGGTTCGAGTGGGGAATGTATAAATGCGACAGCCAGATGTCGGGGTAATTAAAACAGAGATTATCGTCGAAGTTGAATCTTGCCTTAAGCCAGTTTCGTCCTTCGCGACGTCATTGTTTCGAGCCTCCTTTGGAGCAAGCAGCGTGTCTGATTGAGATTTTTAATCTCTTTCTCTCTCGAAACTTCTCTGCCATTAAAAAAGCAATTAATAAAAAGCCTTAATAAAATGCATAAATATGAGACTTCTTTGCATTAAATTCAAGTCATTTCGAAGAAGAAATCTCGTCAGTAGAAAAAACATGGATTCGTCCCAGATTTTCCCCGTTGCTCAAGTTGATTTAATCAATTTTCATAAAAATAGAGTAACATTCAGCAATAATGGTGTTTATTGCGACTCGTGATCTTCGTATTTGCACAAAAAACAGCTTCGGAGGAATATTATTGAAAATTAGTTTCGTTGAATTCGTTTCATCGAAATTAATCGATTCCATGGTGTCGAGAAATGATTCAAAAATCATATTAAAAGTCATCATACAATTTTTTCGATGCATTGACCGTTACAAAGGGTTGAAGTTGCTTTCATTTGCTTCGTCAGTGGAGTTCGCTGTTTAAATACGTTTATAAATATCTAGCAGAATAGAAAAAAATCATCGAAACTATCGAACTAAATTTTGTGTCTTACATTTCGGTGAATATATAAACATGATGTTACAGTCATCAGCGCGCAAGAGGAAGAGAGAAAAAGAGGGAGAGAGAGAGAAAGAGAGAGCCAACTGTTCCGGAAATGCTGAGCCCAAGCAGTTCCGGTTAAATGTTTACGCGAGTAATTATATGTCCAAGTCCCTCTGCGATCGTCCCCCGTATACATAGTCTGGATTTTATTAAACTGGAAATTCTCGAACGTAGACTTCCCTGCGTGGGCACGTGAAAATTTAATCGACCGTCAAAAAAAAATCTTTATCGATAATTTAATAAAAATGATTTTTCGCTACAGAAAATCTGTAATTCACGATCGTCAAGAAAATTAGATGAAGAAATCACTTTTACGGTATTTATTCAAACTTCCAATGCAGTTAAATCTTCGTTATTTTTTGACAGATTTTTTGAACTCTTAAGAAACCATGAGCCTTTAATAATCAGATATTTGTCGTTCAAGATAAAATTTCCGATAAATTGGACCTTATAATCACGTATTTTTTCATTTGTGCGTTTTCCGAAAGATTTTTATATTTAAAAAAATAATAATTTGATAAAAAGGGTTGAAAAAAGGCCTGGAGGATTCTTCAGTAAATCTACGATGACGACGACGAGCCCTTGGAAGCCCTTTCGACCTCGATTATAAGGGCTGAGCGTAAGGATATAGTGCGAGAGTCGTGCTCGGCATACTTTCTGGTGATTCGTCGAGTCGAGAGAACCCTGAGAGTTCGTGATTCTCACAGGGCAACGGGGCCAAAATGAAGTAGCACTTTTATGGGGCACTTTTAGTGGCGAAACTTACCGTAGCAATTAAGTCGGTCCTATACTATATATTTTATATATTATGTATACGCTATGACCGAGGGTAATGTTAATTTCTCAAAATTAATTAAGAGACCAAGTTCCTCGGTGAAAATCCCGTTGCGGCTATATTCAGCACAAATGGTAAAGCGGAAAGAGGCTTTTCGACCTGGCGTCGTCATACGATGAAGCAAAGGGAGTTGAGTTGAAAGAGCAGTCCTCGTTTGCAATATTAAGCATTTCAGATTTTTCATTCATTTATGATAAAGTACATTGAAAGCTGATACTTTTTTCGCTACTTTTTTTTTTTGTATACGATCGTATTCAAGTTTTCAACTTTCTACAGTTTTTTATACGCAACCGACAGCGAATTGTATTTTCTTTCTTTTCACAGACGATAATTTATTTTATATAAATCTTTACGGAACCCTCACAATCTATTTTTCTAAACATAAACCCTAAAACGAGGTCGAAAAAGAGTTCGACCTTCTCGTTAGCATAAAATTTTTCTTGTAAGCGATAATAAGATTTGATTTATGCTTTTCTTTTCGTTTTTTGATGACGAACAAAATGGTGTATTTTAGATATTGGCAATCAAAGGTTTTTAATATTTACGTGGGTTCTTATGGAGGACTGTAGGGAACGTTAGGCATTTTTCACGAATATATTTTGATAATTTGGCGACGTGTCATATGATGATGTCAAGCAAAAAAGAAAGAGAAAGAGAGGGAGGGATTGAGAAATATAAAAAGAGAATCATATCACGCCTGTGAATTTTTTCAACCCTTTGCAAAGCAGGGGTGGCGCATCTGTGCCTCTCCCATCATTTGTCGGATCATTTTTTTAGCCAGACGCCCGTTGCAGTACGAAGCGAGGGAGAGGAGAGAAAGATGTACTTAATAGAGACACGCCTACGTGGGGTTTTAGAAAGACACGGTCTGGTCCACCAGCAACATTTAAATGCTGTGAGGCAGCCTTCAAATCGTACATAAATATATATACACATATAAAATTAAATAATGCAATATCATTGGAAGATCTGAACGAACGTTTATATGAATGACGCTCTAGATTGAAGCAATATTTCATTTTTATTTTTTCTATCAGCCACCAGTCTAGTTAAAAAATTTCCTCGTACAAATCAGTGATTAATATTTCATCGTATAATCAACACTTTATCAAAAAAAAAAACATATTATTCTGAACTAATTCGCATTTTTGAAATTATTGAAATTATTGTTGCAAACTTTGTGCACTAGCAGGAAAAAAAAAATCTCCAAAGCTTTAATCAACATCGCAAAAAGTATTGTAGTTCGGAAAATCGTTTGGTGATCGTAACGCATGAAAAAGTGATAAAAAATGAGATCAGTGTGGTAAGTTTTGGGCAAACCGCACGCGACAATTGTTAAAAAAAAAAAAAAGGGCGTACGTGTAACTGGCAGTGGGGCAGTTAGTGTGAATTATGATCACGATTTTCCGCAGTGACATTTTTTTTTTTGCTTTTCTTTTCACTCTTTTTTTTTATCTATTCCAGCCCTTTTTCTATGGGACACATCTCTATTAGGGTTTCGATAATTTATGGCTCGTATTGTCGATTAACACGCGCATAACACGGGGTCAAATTGAGGGAAAAAAAACGTATGTATATGCCCGTACAGGCGTATATAGAACGCGGGACAAAAAGGGGTACAAATGCACAAAAGGGCACGCGACACTTTTTCTGGGGGGAGGAGCGGAGCTGGCTCGTGCTTATGTACGCATTTTACTAGTGCACAGAGTATTAGCCTGATCGAAAGCTACGTCTACGTGTGTACAACCCTATCTGATTTATCGCACCGTATCTCGACCTAATGATCCGTTTATATATTCTTGGCGTCAGGATCGCAAGTTCGATCGTCAGGGATCGTGTTCTAATGTATATTTTTGGCATGTGGGAGTGTCATGATGAAGGTTCCCCAAAACGATGATGCAGCATGGGAACAAAAATCGAATAAAAGCGTCTGGAGAAAAAAAAACATTCCATTGCAATCCTTTCTTAAATTATTTCATTGTTCGAATTTAATCTTTGCTAGAAATAAAGTTTTTCAAACCCTCGAACAGTAACCTGGAGATTTGGGGCTTGGTTTAGATCGATTTCGCGTTTTGGGATTTCAATATTATGGGAAAACAATCTTTTGTGGTATTTTCTGAAGGAAGTTGTGGCATTTCATAAAAAATAAGAGTGACATTCCTTAAAGATTGAACTGAAAGCTCAAGAAAATTGAAGGACGAAGGAAGAATCAAAAAGCCAAAAAAGTTTACAAATAATTGTGAGTAAGATGAGAAAAACAAGAAAACGAAAAGTTTCACTTGCTCTGCTCGGTCAAATGTAGTAGAATTTTTAAAAACTTATTTCGATTCATTGCCACGAATTTCCCAGTTTTTCTGTTGCATCAAAATATTTCTCAATCATTAATCGAGGACAATTAAATTGTAATTTAAGAAAAGGTATTTTTTCCTCCATGAAACAACTTTTTTTGAAGGGAATATGGTCAAAAAGATCGAAAACCCAGTTTTGGTTTTAAATACACTTCGTAAATCGACTTTTGACGTACTAAATACACTAAGTAAATCGACTAAGTGAAAAAAAAAAACGAGCGACGATACTTCTCAGACACAAAGCTCAACACACGTCACGGAAACATTGATTTCCGTTACTTTTTCCCATGCCAACCGCCAACTGACTTGGCAGGGGGTGTCGAGAGTCGACGGTGTGGATCCCACCTGTTGACTTTCCGCAACGTGACTCCGTGTCGGACGTATGTGTATGTGCGCCAAGAAGGGGGGTCTCTCGTTTGGACCTCTTATTAGAAGCTCGATTAACATAATACCACCAGCAGACTTTCGACGACTGTTATAAATGTATTCTCCTTCTGAGAAACGTATTCATCACATTTTTATTCAACAAAACGTACCATTCCGATCATATTTTCGCTAAACTATGAATTCTATTCAATTTTTATCAACAAACGTTTTTTATTCAAAAGACTGTTTGATTAACAAATACATCCTATGGAAATATAATTATGTGAATAATTATTAACTAAACCGACAAAAATTATTGAAAATGTTAATATATTGAACGAATGAACTTCTCTTATTAAAGGAAGAGAAATGTTTCGGCTCATAGATGCAACACTTTTCAACTAAATACCATCGACCGAGCAATAGCTCATCGAAGTGTGAAAAAAAAATTCAATCGAATAATTCATAATTTAGAAAGAAATGTGTCCTTCTTTTTCGATCGAAAGAAATTCGTTCCAGTAGAAGAGAAAATTCATTTATTCTTAACAGAATAAATTTGAGCGATTTTCAAGAATCTTTATAGTTTTTTCCCGATTCAAATCATCGTGAAAAGTCGAATAAGAAAAAGCTTCAATTCGTCGCGATTTTTGCACTATTTGTAGCAATGTTTAATATAAAGACTTTGAATGCAAAATAAACTAAAGGAAAAAAAACGATTCTGTCGTTTTCCCGAAGTGTTATCTTTGCTGCTATCGTTGAAAGGTTTAAAAAAATGAAATTAATTCAGTAGTTTGTCGAAGTAACGTTTGTAAAGAACATTCAACGTTTTTTCACACGCTTTTTGAGAAGGGATGAAAGAATTTGGTGCATCGGAAGTAGTCAGGGCAGAACGTAAAGTTATGTGACGTAAAAGAAAAGAACTCGACCGCATCCTTATTGTCTAAATTCGTGACGTACGGTTACGAATTAGTCGAGGATGTGGAGCAAACCCTTAACGGATGCATTGCTGCTACGCAGGGGGTTACGAAGAGACTCGAAGAGGGAAAACGAGTGACGGAACGGGGAGGGGGGCGTTGCTGGTGGTAGCGCGGAGCGTCCAAGGGAGTTTTTCGTGCCCGGTTCCCATGAAGGTTCGTTGGGGGTGCCCATCGTGTACGGGACCAAACCATATGGCTCCGACAAGTGTACGGCGCATACAAGATTTAAATAACCGTTGAGAGATCTACGCCGTTTTAAATACTCCGTTCAAACCCCTTTCAGAAAACCTTTCCTTGAACTTTATTTTTCTTGCAAATGTTATTAAACTATTGCAATTTTGCTGCGATACTGCCAACACTTTATTTCATTAAATGATAAAACGAATTAAATATATATTTTTAAATAATTAAATTAATTCTTTAAAATCATTTCTTTTGATTTTTTATTTTATTTCGATTATTCTCGAGCAAATTTAATGTAAATAAGCATGCTCAGCAGCGAACAAATAAATAAATAAATAATACAAATACTTTACAAACAAAAATGTAGAGAAAAACGATTTTATTGTATAGATTTTGCGAACTTTATTACTTTCGAGTTCTCTTTTCACAGTCTCTTTTCGTAAAACGTGGATTTTTCTACCACCCCAGTGTACGGAATTCGTTTTCGATATTTGATTAAAAAATCTTAAAAAAAAAAGTTTTGCCGAGACGACTGCTTAAGAAGATAATATTAAAATGAAGGAATAATTCGCAACAATCGTGATTTTCTAAATAGAGCCATCGATATGTTCATCCACATCATGAAAGAGGAACAAATTGCAAATAGAAAAAATAAAAATTTGTTGATGATGATCCTCATCATTTTAAAAAATGATAAATTTACACGTCGTCCAAATAACAAATATGTGGGCCATGATAATATTTAAAAAAGGACGAAACCGTAGAATCCTGTTGCAACGATCTCCGTGACCGTTTATCGACAGATTTTGTTGTTGTTAATCGACTGTATTTCGACAGTTATTAACCCATTTGGCAAAATATCGGGCACTCGGGCGTGAACTCGTAAATATTCGTGACAAACTTGAGAAACAGTTTGTATATATACGTTTGCAAGGCGTGAAGGCTAAGTGATGTATAGTTAACGAAGTTAGTATGATAGTCTGTTAAAATGGCGAGTGTTGTCATCGTTTCGGCCTGAATATGAAGAGAGAGTTGAAGTGGGAGAGGGTGGGTTGGGATGCATGTACAATAAATCGCGTTTTGCTGCTTCAAACCCCCCCCCCCCCTTCCCTCCCCCGGCACTTCCCTCTTTCCAAAGTATTCTCGGAGGTAGGGGTTGCCCGCTGATTTTACGTGTAACAACGCGGCGGTCTGTCGTGACATTTCGAAGGACTATCCCTCTGCGGGGGTGAATCGGTAAACCAAGAAGGGTTGCTCGCTCAGCCGCCATTGGCCGAGTCAGCATCGCGCTTTTACCAATAGGAAGCACTTCCGGTCAGTGAGCGTTCGTTGCATTTCTGTAATAGACTCTTTGTCCCACGAAACAACTAACTGGATCATCATTTTTGTAACCATTGTCTCACCGGATCTCTTCCCGTCGGGTCGTCCTCTATTTAGTGATCAAAATTACGAAACTCGTGGCGTTCGATATCAAGTGGTGCGACGTATTCAAATAATAATAATAATAATAATAATTGAGTGTCGCGTAGTATTCAACAGCCTCAATTGACATTTTTCATCAGGTACTTCAATAGTGAATTATTATTTTTGTTATTTTCAATATTCACTTTAAATGTTTTTTTTTTCTCGACTTTCTGGAGTGATTGAAAATGTTTTTTGATTTATGGTGATGGAAAATCGACTCTTTGCAATAGGAAAATAATAATAAATGATACGTGAGAAGAGAATATTAAGAATTTTAACAATTCTCTTGTCAAAAGAAAATAAAGAGAATAATTTTTATTTTTTTACTGACTTCTCTCTCATATTAGGGGTGGGTTTAGAATGATATTAAATGATTGCGACTATTTTTTTAAATTGTAAATGGACGTAGTAGAAAAAATTAAATTTTTGTCATGTATGAATTTTTTTGAATTTGTGGACATTTTTTTTGTTACAGCTTCACAACATAGTGGAACAGTCGAAGAAGAAGAAGCGGAAACAGAAATCCGATGTACCGTTTGTGACAGGCCTTTCAAGGACATTGAATTGTGAGTAGAAATTAAAAGTTAATATTTTTCTACCCAGAAAATCGTTAAAATCATGGCAAGACTGTTTTTATTCAGTTGCTAACTATTCATGGTCCGAATTTGATTAAAAATCGATTTCAATCATTAATTGTGTACTGATATCGTTCATTCACAAAAATATGATCGGAAAATTGTTTCCTACGATTTTTCATGATCAAATTTCGTTTCCAAGTGGGCCAATGGTAGAGACATTAGATTATTTATTTTAAAAATATAAATGAATAAATAAAATTCTATGATGATTCGCGTTCGTTGCAAAGCTCGTTCGTAGAGCTTGTTCTCATAAATGATTCATGTCTACGTACTCTGTCCATACATTTTGCAATCTGATAGTTGAACGATTACGTGCACTGGAGTGGAGTTGATTGCGCTTTAGCTCGATGCTACTTTTTTCCCCTTTCGTACTTGATACGGCGTTGACGAGTCATAATTTTTTTCGTGCTCGTGTGTACATATATACATTAATGTATATAATCCAGTGGATATATTATGACAAAAGATGAAGAAGATATCGAGGCTTGTGATTCTCCAAGCTTAATTATTCATTCACTGGTTCGAGTCCATCAAAGTAGTGTTTGCAACGTACTCTTATTTTTCAATTGCAAAAATCTTTCCATGTATTCCACACTCGTACTTTGTTCCATTTGATTTAATTACTAAAAAAAAGGGTTGAATACTTTCAAAAAAACATACTTTTTAAAATACGTCGATTGTTAAAAATGAAGTCACCGCTTTGTTAAAGAAGTTTTTCTCTTAATTTCGATCAGAAATGACCCCGAAATGACCCAAAATAAATAGTGAGCCTTTTAATTAAGAATCAAAATTCCGTTTAATTCGACAATAGGCATAAAGAGAAAGTTTTTTCCATCCCCGAAGGCAGTTTGAATGTGAATATGTGTTCGTACGTGTATCTATGACTTAACCACTTAAATATTGTGAATGGTACGTAAAACGGAAAGCGGGGGTGCGACGAGCACTCGCAGCTCTTTGCCGATCACGCAATCTCTTTTCCCCGCTGCTTATTTTTTTTTTTCCACTCGGTATAAGTCAAGTATACATGATATGGCACGTGTTTGGGCTCGATTTTGAGTGGTCACGTGCAATTTGTTCGAACTCAAGTGCGAGAGGATTGTAAAACCCATCCTCGCTCCTGGCTCACAACTAAAATCAGATTTGCCATATGCTCGACAATTGGACGATCCTCCACAACGATTCATGACGCTATTTTCTCTCTTTCTTCGTGTGTATCTCAGTTATCGCGCGCGAAATCGAGCGTAATAACTTGAAGAATTCAATAGTGAGCTACAAAACGCTTTTCGTTCGGATGAAACGTGATCATTGAAGCGTTGACGATTTTACCGATGATTTTATGCACCGAGAATAGGATACGTTTCCAAAAACCTCTCTGGCATATAAAATTATTTATTATTTTTGGCTCAAGTCCAAATCGAAAGATCGAACGGTTCGAAATACTGATCTTCCCAGAACTTCGCTCTTCGATCATTTGTTTCAGAGAGTATCGAATTTTCATTATTTCCAACAAAAATAAAAATAAAACCAATAAATGAAAGAAAAAGAAGACGAAAAGAGATTCTTTGATGCTTAAAAATGCTGCCTTGAAAGTAATTTGAAACAAAAAATCGCGATATCTTACGAATTTTCTGTTGAGCAACGAAGAAAAACTAGAGAAGAATTCAGTTCAAATAAACCGGTAAATCGTTGATTGCGAATATCGTAATTTTATCGAATCACCTGTTGTCGTTAACGAGGATAGAATATAGATGAATAAATGCTAAAAAAGTGTAGTGAATTGAAGAATGTTTTGCACAAGAGCCATTAACGGTGTCTCCCTTTATATCATAAAGGAAGTCGCGTGCTGAAAGCTCATCTGGCGCGAAAAGCCGTCACAACGGCGGCACTATATCACGTAGAATAGCAGCTTTCACACGACACGTTAAAGGGATGCAAAATCAATGCTGGCCACACCGTATCATATCCTGTGACCATATTAGCCATAGTTTCGAGCCACGAAATAGCAGTGGCGGTTGGAGGCAGTTAACGCGTTTGAAATTTCTTGCCTAAATTTGATTCGTGAGAAAATAGGCCTAGGAATATTAATCGACAAGCCCTTGAGGGTCTAAAACAATTTTCTATACTTTTTTCCAGATTGGACAATCATCTGGTAACGAGTCATCGTTATCCATCGGATCAGCACCGCTGTGAGACTTGTCTAAGCGGTTATTCTTGGCGTCCGTTATTAGTACGTCATCGGGCAGTGAAACACGGTGATTTGCGGAAATATTCGTGCGAGAATTGTCCAAAGGTAAGAAAGCGTTTGGATAAATGGGGTAAACGGGGGGAAATAATATCAATTGAAAAAACAATGACCATTTCGAAGTATCGCTAATAGTCGGAACCTCCGCAGGTCTTTACGGACCCGTCGAATCTTCAGCGCCACATACGGGACCGTCACGTGGGTGCTCGAAGTCACGCATGCACCGAATGCGGAAAAACGTTTGGAACGAGTTCAGGATTGAAACAACACACGCACATACACAGTAGCGTGAAGCCGTTTCAGTGCGAGGTTTGCTTCAAATCGTACACTCAATTCTCTAATTTGTGTCGTCACAAGCGCATGCATTCGGACTGTCGTATGCAAATTAAGTGCGTCAAATGTGGCCAACTGTTTAGCACTGTTACATCGTTGACGAAACACAAACGATTTTGTGACTCTTCGAGTTGCGCTCGACCCTCTACCGGACCAATGCCGCAGTTACCGCCATCGGGACCAAGTCCCTTTATGGTTTTTCAACGACCGTCAGTCTCGCTGTCCGGTTGTTTGCCATTCTATCCACCCTATCCTGGAATATTTCCGAATGGTCCTAATTTCCTCAACGCACCGCTGCTCTTCCCGCCCAAAGTCCAGCAACAACAGCAACAACAAGCGCAACAGTCCCACCAGCAACTGAAGCAACAGACCCAGCCCCATCATTCCGAACAGCCGGAGAAAAGAAGCGAAAGTCCGAAGAAGGAGCGATTTACGCCACCGAGATTATTGCCACAACACAACAAAGTATCACCGTCCACCGGTGAAGAAGCAACATCGACGTTCCGACCATCGCCAGCGAGACCAGCGATCCCATCGATCATGGAAATGGAGGACGAATCATCGAGAAAACGAGACCAGCCGAGAGAGGCCAAAAGAAAGAGAATCTCATCGACGGAATGTGCGACGCCGTTGTCCAACGAGGAGACCGATCAACCGTTGGATCTTCGGGTTCAAACCAAAAGATTTAAACAAGATTCGGAAGTCATCGAACCAGGGAAGTCCGAGCCTAGTCCCAGTAATTCACCCCCAACTCCACTGATGGAGGAATCAACATTCGAGAATTCGAAACACTCCGAAGAGGAAGACAACGCGATGCGGCTTAACGAAACTAAAGAAATATCGAGTCCGCAATTGCGCAACACCCCACAAGAACAAAATCCTTCTGGTACACCACCTTACATGGCATATCCAAGGCCAATTCATCCCCAAACCCAAGCGATGTTTCTCGAAGCAATGTATCGCAACACGAGTCCGGGGTTTCCCGGGTTTCCTGGTGGACCAACCCCGCCCGGTTGCTCACCAGAATCTCGACTCCTCCCACCTCTACCACCCTTCGGACCACCCCGCGGACTACCTTTTTTAGGAAACATCATGAACGGCCTGAGTGGCGCTAGGCCAGGCGGTAGTTTCGATCTTTTGACCAGACCATCAATGAGCTCGTTTCCCGGTGTCAAGCCCTTTCAAGACACCGTGATGTCCCATCATCACCACCATCAACACCATCATCATCCCGGCAAAATGAAAGACCGATACACCTGCAAATACTGTGGCAAAGTATTTCCACGCTCTGCCAATTTGACTCGACATCTTCGAACTCATACCGGCGAACAACCCTACAAATGCAAATATTGCGATCGATCTTTCAGCATATCCAGTAACCTCCAGCGTCACGTTAGAAACATTCACGACAAACAAAGACCCTTCAAGTGTCCCCTCTGCGAACGCTGCTTCGGCCAACAGACCAATCTTGATCGACATCTCAAGAAACACGAGGCAGATGATGGCAGCGGCGTCGTATCTGTTGCCGATTCCCCAGGCAGCAGCAATGAAAACGAACGCGAAGATGCCTATTTTGATGAAATCAGATCTTTCATGGGCAAAGTCACGTACAGCGGCGATCCGGTCTACGGTCTTGATCGACACAGTCGACCCACTTACTGCACCATGCCCGAACGCCTCAGACTTGGTGAAGAATCGGATGTCAGCGAAGAGGACGTTTCACCACTTGACGAAACCGACCCCATGTCTCCTCTTGGGACCAAAGAATCACCACCACCCTCACAATACGAACTTGAATTCAGGGACAAGCCAGAATTACTCAACAACAACACTGCTTCGCCGGTCATTGAAATCTCTACATAGTCCCTACAACTCACTGATGCACTCTCATCCGATTCTTCACTCTTTTGTGACACGTGAATCAATCAATTATTATTCTTCATTCATTTTGTCCTCTTTAGTTTGAAGTTTCAATATGAAATTACGATCAAAAGATCTCTCGACAGAAAAAACATCGTATGGGAAACACACAATTCTTCTTGTACTTTTATTATCTGCGTTGGGATCGTTGATTATTGTTGTCAATACACGGAAATCATTCTGGGATTGAAATTACCTTCTAAATTACAGTAACGAAGTGACAATACGAAATTTCAAAGTTTCATGATTGAAAAAGAAATCAAATTTCTTGTTTGTTGAAAAAATGTTATTCAAGTGACCAGTGAATTCAAATGTTTGGAAAACTATGCTGAAAAACAGTTTTTCAATTGCGTGGGACGAGTGAAATTTTGACGTGCAGTTGGTGATTTTATTTGTGTTGAAAAATCTTAAGAAAAACCGAAAAAACAACGATGTGGTTTCAATGAAAGTTTTAATGCGTGTTTGTTTTTCGAATTTTGACCAAACGTCACACAGAAATTGTCACATTTACAAAACACACGTTGGTAAAGTTCTCAATCGTGGTTGTTAAAAAAAAAAACAATATTTATTGTGACTTTAAGGTAAAATATCCTTGAGAATTTTTTCCCGTGTAAAGAGGCAGCGTTACGACTATCGATCACAAATGTCTGGCACATTTATTTATTTTTTTCTAAAGTTTCTTTTCAAAAGTCGAAGCTAAATAATAGAAATGTAAAAAAAAAAGTCCGATCGTACGATCATTCCGTTTGTTAGTTTTCATTTAGTAAATAATTTATCGAATCGTGATAAACGGTGTAACCGAAAAACGCAAGAAGTTAATAAATCGATAATAAAGAGAAGAAAAAATCAAAGATTCTGATAAAAAGTGGTGATTTTAAATGGACACCTGAATTATAATGATAACGTAATGCAAAATAAATATCGAGGCACGTCGAAGCGAGGACACGAGCGAATGAACCCCACGTAAGAAAGACTCTATTATGTTATAGCTAGTTCCTACAAACTACGTTGAGACACTCGTGCACGTAAACAAAAACAAAAAACAAAGATAGGCCTCCCCACGTCGTCCCATAGCTTCGCGTGTCCTCTAAATAAAAAATTAAAAAAAAAAACAAAACAAAAAAAACTCATGATCGTTTCGTGCTGCGTCGATAATAAATCACAGCATTATTTATTGTATCTTTGGTATCTTCATTGTTAAATCTTCGTAAAACAATACGACGAGAATTTAAGAAAGTGAAAAAAGAAGAGAAAGCAAAATTATAGAGAAACGAATAAAAAAGGATCTTCGGTGAAGGAGCGAAAGAAATTGAAAATTATCGCATGCTGTACAGCGAAGCTCGGCATCGTTCGATAATTCGAAGAATTAAGTATGTGAATTAAATAAATTAAAAACCGAAGAACAAATGAAAAAATAGCAGGAAATAACAAAAAAAAAAAATCGGAACGAATGAATGCATAACGAAGAAAGTAATGTTTTTTTTTTTCGGAACAAATGGCACTTAGAAGCGTCAAAATTTATATAGTCGAGAAGCCAAAGCGTGGATGAAACGATAAAGTGTAAAACGTAACGAGTTGATTAAACGATCTTAATCATTAAGGAAAACAAATTATATCAAGCTGTGTACAAATTTTGATTAGGTGATAATATGTTTGTAAAAAAAAGCTAATGAAAAAAGAAACAAAAAAAGAAAATCGACAACAATATAAAAAGTAGAGAAACCGAAATGAGAAGTGAAAAAGAGGAAGACCCCGGAGATATCCGTCATTTTTATTATTAATAAAATGCTACATAGGAAGGGAGGGAAAAACAATTATTCAAAAATACAGCCACACACGGTAGAAAATTGTCGTAGCACATGAGACGCTACTCGCCACTTACATGGGATAATATAATCATTATTTACGGTCTCACTGTACTCGATAGAGAATTAACGTATATAAATATATGTATATTTATATTCAGTAACGTAAAAAACAAGTGGAACACGAAGCTCGACAATTAATTGATTTAACTTAATTATTTGATATATTATTTCCGATTTAATGTTCTTTAATTGGACCGTCAATCAAATAAACTGAATGCTACGTCGAAACAACAAAATTCAAGACGAAAAAAATCATTCGTTTGATTCGATGCACATTTTTTTCACTCTGATAATATTGATGATTCGTACAAGTGAATATTTTCTTGAATTAACGAAATTTTACATTCCACATGTTCTGCGAAGCAAAATTCAACTAAACCCTGATCTCATGATGGCTCGTTTGATTGTTACATCGATCAGACGATAAATGCAGCGAGTCTCGTTAGAAAGCTAAGGAAAATCGTTAGGAAGTATTTCGATGTATTTCAAATCAGTCCAAATTGTCAAACAGTCGAATTTTTTCGTTCCACTCGTTTTTTCCATCACTGTATAATGATATATATGGTGATAATTGTATATATGATAAATATATAGTATATAATTATATACATTATTTACAGTGACGTACAAAAAGTAAACACGATCATTTTTGTTTTTAAGGCTTTTAAAATTAGGACCGTTTTAGCCAATCTCAATGCACTCAATCTCATTTCAAAGATGGAAGGTTTGTTGCAACGCATTACTCTTTTCGTTTTTCGATATTCGTCGAGTGATGAAAACGGCGAATATTCGAAGCCATCGAAAAATATTATTTTGTTCTACTTGTTCCGTACGATACTGTTTTGTGTACAATAATTATAATTATATATGTATATATACATATGCGATGTCACAACACCGGTAAAAGTTGGGGGCTTCACTTCTTTTTTCATATAAAAAACGATATAAATGTTCTACATATCTTTATCTTTCTCTCTCTCTCTCTCCCTCTATCTCTGTTTCTCTTCATCTATTGCTCCGTAGACGATAATAACCTTATGAAATGATTAAGTATAAGTATATTGATCAAATATTAAGGAAATTTGAAAAAAAATCACTATATTACGACCATGTCTATCTATACATACTGTATAAAAGCATCTGTACTTCATTATTATTACTATTAAAATATTACACTTCAATTCGTTATATATTCGTATTTGCTTAATTCCCTTAATAATTCCGGTTCAGAATCTTCGTCGAATACCTCAAGTATTGCTTGAAATGTTTTATACGTAAACACGTGGCGTCGTTTCGCCACAGAACAACGCGTACCTTTGTTTTTCTCGGAATATTAAGAATTTCCGAGAAAAACATATATTTACGTTTTAGCTACGAAAGTGAACATTTTTGATGCCGTTCGAGCTATGCGAATAAAAACATAGGAATAACCTACGCAAATATGTGGCAAAAATGGTCTCGGAATAATATTTATTTTGCTTTTGAAAATTGCACTCACCTCTCTCGTTCTGGTGGGCTGGTGGCGGTTCAGTTGATCTTCCACAGGAATCTCGTGTCCGATTTTGTTTCACAATTATTTAATTAACACCGGAGAATAGTATTATTTTATTATTATTATAAAGACTTAAGTGTATCGAAATCAAAGTTATTTATGCAGATTTAAACAAAACCGTTACTGGGCATCAACAACGAATTCAGACGCACAGGCATTACCCATAACAACTCGCGAACCGGTACACAAGCTTGCGGTTTGTTTACTGGACAGCGGTGACATTGACTGCCTATTGGTCAAACTAATAAACATACCTCCCGTGAGTTAGACCCTTGAAGTCAAAATAGATCCATTTTTTTCGAACATAAATCTTTTGGTGGTCGTACAGTGGTTTTTAGTAGCGTAATTAAATCGTTCAGTAATGAACCATTTTTTTTTAAAGTGAAATTCAAAATGTAGTCCCGGCGTTAGCCCTCCCCCCCCCCTCCCGGAAATGCAAATAAATGGAGTTTTTTTTAACTAGTCAAACCGTTTTCTAAAAAAGTAAACTTTTTTGCCACCGGTGCGGAGGAGGGTGCTATCTTGGCGGCTAAAATTTGAAATTAATTTCTTGAAAAAGTGGTTACCACTGAACGGTCTAATTGCATCATCGCGAACGACTGTATGGCGGGTGGTATTTTGTCACATCACGGTAATAGTACCGAGATATTATTTGTGTAACGCCTGATGGTTATTTGGGTATCTGGGTATATTTTGCGAATTTTCGTAGCAGCGCACAATCGAAGAGTACACCAGTACATACTCGCTTCAAGATGGCGACGTCCAGTGAAAAGTAGGCGAACAGTACATTGTTTCGTGAACATTTTTGTTTCTAAATCCGATATCTGACATTAATTCATTTTCACTTCACCATAAATGTCGAATCGTGTTTTTTATATATCGTTATTTCAGGTTAGAAAATTGCGAGGTGTGCGCAGCTCAAAAAGCCAAATACACTTGTCCTAAATGTGAGGTTAGAACGTGCGGTCTCACGTGTGTAAACATTCACAAAAAAGAACTTGAGTGCGATGGCGTTCGGGACAGGACGAAATTTATACCTCTCAACAACTTTTCCGACCTTGACCTTCTCAGTGGTGAGAATTAATGAATAATTGTCAACTCCTCGATAATGATGCTTATTAACAACAGTGTAGTTCACAAGATTTGTTGACTTGCAAAATGAAAACACCCTTTTCTAAATTTTATGCATGATATCATTTGATAATCAATTGTGATTTAAAATTCATTCTAACGTGCCTCAGTTATTAACCTTCTTGTTGAATAACAAATTTGTTTATTTTTTTTAGATTACAGATTGTTAGAAGAAGTCGGTAGATCCGTCGACCAACTTCAAAGGGATCCTTCCAAAAAATGCACTCGAATGAACAGTCTGTCAGTGGTACGGAGAATAAAATCAACCAATTGTGACGATATAATAAAATTTCTGACAGCATCATTAGAATAATTCCTCGAAGCCATTGTCTGTATTTTCTTCGTTTCCTACTTTTCATTTCAAATGCAAATCTTGAATTTCAAAATATTAGACTAATAAAATTTTGCAAATTTCTTATTTTTGCATGAGATAGTTTGAAATTTGACTTTTCCACAAAAATAAATAAACTAGAAAAATGAAAACTAATGAAACTCTTTTCGACAACTACGGTATCAATTGGTTTTCGATAAAATCACTGACTTTTGTCTCGTTTCAGCCTCTACAAAAGTTGAGAGGAGCTGCAAATCGAAGCGGAGTGAGATTAGAATTCATGCCGCAAAATTTCAGCAGACACAAAGACAACACGACGTTTTTTAACTGGAAAACGAATGAATTATTTTGGAGAATAGAATGGATTTTTCCTCAAGCAGAAAATGCGAAATGGATCACAAAAAGGTACGAAGTAATTTTTTTAGTGAATTTTCTAATCTCGAATCGTTCAATTTATTGAAATTTGTTGTTTATACACTTTTTTTTCAGAGTTCACGAATCCACCAGACTCTCGGACATCGTTCAGACTATTTTAGATCCTGTCAATTCGAATCATGAGAGTTTCAAAGACGAAGATTCAAACACACGAGAAATCCTCCAAGACAGGTTGCAATTTTATCGCGCCGCCGAATTTACGGGTATAAAAGTTTTGATGAAAGCGGAGAAAGTTAAAAAATCTGGATCCAGATTTTACGAGCTCGACTTAACGGAAAGTCTGAAAGAAAATTTTGCAAAAAAAACAATTATCGAATTTCCCATCTTGCACGTTGTCTTGAAGGATCATTTTGACATGTACGAGATTGTCGATTCGGGTAAGTTCAACAAAAAATGTTATTAAAACGTTCAATTCCTTGATTATTCTTTATTTTTGAAGAATTTCCATGATAGATCATTTTTCATATTTATTGTCACATCAATTTATATTGTTTTCTTCATTTCAACAACAATAATGATCGACTGTATTCACAGATGAAGAAGAAATGGTACCGGAAGAACGCTTTGGAAATAATGACAGAAGAAAACACAAAAATCATACAAATCGCAGAGAAAAGCAAAGTATCAAAAAAGAGCCTTTGAATTATTTCTTCAATGCCGAATGCACGGACTCTGAAGACGAAGATCGCAATCACAGGAAACCGATCAAACCAAAATCTTCACAAAACGGAATACCTCAATATGATGAACTCGTGAGAATGGAACTTTGATTGATTCTTCAGTTTCTTTCATTGTGTAAATAAATATTTGATTATCGAGAAAAAGTTGTGGAAACTCTCGTAAACAATTTCAAATTGTTATTTTTTATATATTCGCGATTCTTTAATCGTATTTTTTCATTTAGAAATAAACGTATTGAATTCACAACCAATTTTGTTCACGTTCCTTTAAGATTTCATCACATCAGCAATCCTTGTCCCAATTTTTTGTCAACTTTTTACAGAGGAAGCTGAATTGAAACGCTCAAAATAAGTATGAGCAAAAATAAAAAACGACTATTTTTATTTATAAACAGGACATGAAGTTTTTCGGAAGGTCCACTTTGTGTCCCCGATCCGAGCAAACAATCGAATTCATAGAAAACTTTGTCGAATTTTTTGAATAATTTGAAAATAGTGAAGTTGTCTGGAAAAAAATCTCAGCCTTGACAATAAATATATATTTATTTTGTCTTTAAAACTGTGTTTACAAAGAGGCAAGTGAAATGGCCAGTTGGTAAAGTCCGGAAAAACCACCGGTTACAAAACCATTTCCATTCCATTTTTTATCGCCTTAAACCCATTATTATTGAAAAGGGACAAACAAAATTCCGGCACATTGAAAGAAAAAATATATAACATAAAAATAAAAACACAACAAAACGAGAAATAAGTGTACAAAACAAAAAAAGAAACTCGTCAGTGGAAAATATTGATCATATGCAATATTATCTCGGGAGAGGAATGGACGAAGGAAGGTTCGTTCCAATCACGAGAACTTTATCATAATTATTATTGAATCTTACAGTTTAATAGACTCTCGATCTACCTTCCACCTCTGTTTATTTTGTCGATGCGACATAAAAGCCCAATATCCACGTAATGTTATCAAAGTTTACATCGTTGGAATCCCATGATTAATGTCCACCTCCATTTTGTTGCTAATTTTTCAAACGTAGCTTAAAACTGCTCCGAGGGAGATATTTAGGCTAAGAAATTTAGCCAAAAAGTCCAACGATGCAAATTTTACATTCATTCCACGTATCATTTTTGGAATCTAAATTACGACAATCGCAGCTCGAGAGTTTTATCTTTTAATTACGTGCTTATTCAGTTTGTTTTTCCCTCGTCCAAAGGACCTGATTATTTCAAGCAATTTCACAGAGGACGGGTTGGGAAAATGTAAATATTTATGCACGCAACTCGAATTGCTGCGAGGCTCGATTGAAATTACACAATTTATATGCTGCGTGAATAAAACACACGCGATTATAGCCTTTTTATCGGCGTATGGTTCAGTTGTTCGTGAGACTAGAGAATAAAGAAATAGAGGAGGAAGACGAGGAACGCAACGAGACCAGCGACTGCTTTCACGTACATCGATTTGCTGTTCAAATGACTCGCATCTTTACGATATTTTTGCGATAACATCGATAGGTTTTGCGTTTTTGTATCAAGCTCCGAAAGCACTGTTCCTCTTTGAAGCACGTCGTCGATATTCTGGACCATTATTCTTTGGACATCCTGCAATTGGTTGTTCAGAGCGTTCATGTTTCTTCTCGATCGCCCGTCCGAAAACGCTTTTTTCGCTCTCTGGATGTATGTATCTGAAAATAAAAAACATTCATTTACCTGAATTTGTTGATTTGTTTCATTTAATTCATTATACAAACTTATCCCAGTTCTCTGATTCAAAAATCGTAACATCCACTTATTTTTCGTCTGCTGACGATTTTACTCGATTTTACTTAGTACAAAAAAAGTATATTTCGAGCTAAGAAATTCGACAAATTACCAAATTCAATAAAGGTGTATGGTCTTGTAACTGTGTTGACACGTTTTCCATATTGTGCATGAAATTCCTGAGCAATATCCTCCAAATAACTGTAGGCAAGACGTTTGCTCCAGTTTCTTTCACAAAGTACGAGGTAGCAGACTTCGTTTTCGATCAAATAACTGAAAAATAAGCGTAAGTTTAATAAGCAACAGGGTAAAATGATAGTTTATGTGCATAAAAATTAATAATAGACCGAAAGGATTTTTTAAATATTATTTTAGCCATAATTGCCCATAAATAAATTTGCGATAAAGTCAAGCTCAATAGAAAAAAATTCAATAAAGTAGAAGAAGAATATCTGTAGACAGGGAAGAATTAAAATTTCAAATATGTCATATTAATGGGATTCAAAACTCACTCTATGAAGATCACTAAAAAACATTTTGCGCTAAGTTGCAAGGTTCTCGTTTGATAAATCTGTTCTTAAGTAAAAATTTACCGATAACAGATTTTCACTTCTGTGCTACAGTCCAGTGTGCCGTTGAAGGTTTAATACTTTCTCTAAATAAATAGTGTAACATATTTTTGACTTACTGAAAGAGAAACGGACCAGTTTCTATGGTACATCTCGCAGGAGACTCAGGTCTGAGTTTTTTGAACAACATCTTGGCCTGATTCTGATACTCAAGGATATTTTTGCCAGTCTGCGTGGATTGAGAAAAAAAAATCGAGCATAAACAATTGAAGTGATAAAAGATCGTCGGGACATTGCATCATCGACAATAGTACAAAAAGAAAGATCAAAAATCGGAGTTCGAAAATCCGAAATATTGTGAGTCTAAAAAAGTTTCGAATCTGTCAATTGGCCTCTTAACTGTCACATTTTTTTGACAGATTCGAATGTCTCGCAATGAAATTTGATCCACCGCGTTTTGAAGGGTATAGACCGATCGAGCGAATTATAAATTCGTTAAATATGGGGACGACGTTCGAGCTAACGTTTAGTGTGAAATGAATAAAAAATTAACCTGTTCATCCTCCTGCATTGTAGCCGCGAGTGGCAGGCCATCGGGAATCCTCGCAATCATCGTGAACAACACCATTGTCACGGATTATTCTTCTGTTGCAGTTAGTAAAAACTCGATTGCCAAAGTAATTTTGTGAGAATGACAAAAAACTTTGTATTAAATGTAACACAAAGCTCGACTTGAGCCTATCTACTCAATTTTCACAAGGTTTTATTTATGCACAGACAAAAAGTTCAGGTGATTCGCGGTCAATCGCCACTGTGGGCTAACCACGTCAGTCAATTTGAGAAACACAACTCTTGTTATTTCTTTGCGAGCTTCCAACTCATCGCAATGGGGCGCGCGGGCGCGCGGCTTGTAATAGCACGCGCAGCCAAGCGCCATTCTGGCGCTGTGGTCGCAACGTCGGAGATAAAATACCCAAAAATACCTTATCGCTTAGTCGATTACAAAAAATGTCTTCTTGCACGACTCTTGCACGTGGTGTTTCTTCTTTACCGAACAACGATATGGAGCCGAATTTTCTCCACGTATTGCACTTCTTTTTAAATATAGTAGTGGCGTACTAGTAAAATTCCAGTGCTGTCAGTATCCGCGTTACACAGACATCGACTTACACGAGCAAAAAAACTGTCTCCGGAGGAAAATTCGTGACGTGCTTATAACCCACATCTACCTCCTTTCTCGCCTCTCTCTCTTTCTCCTCTATTTCTCCCTCTCTTCGTCGCAAATATGTCCGCGTTCTTGTGAAAATCTTTCGTCCGATAGAACAGTTCCTCGCGATTTTCTCATTAAATTAATCCCCTCACGGAATTCAAAGCGGCAAAAAGTTTTGACCTGAAAGTAACCCTCCCGGACGACTGTGAGTTCAAAAAGACGTGATTACAGTTTTTTTTTCTCACGCGGAACATTATTTGAGTGGTGCCCTGGGAATATAATGCAATATCGCGTGTATGGACGCGTACACCGGACACGATAGCTGGGTGAGTGGAAAGTCATTTCGATCGCGTAGAGAAGTGTGCATGTGTGGGTGAGAGCGAGAGAGATAGTAAAAGGTCTGTCGATCGCCAGACGAAATATACGTCTCCGTGCAACGTTTTGCCAGCTGGTACAAAAAACCAGACAATTTTCTGTCGTACGACACTCTGTTCTCGTTTATTCACTTTTGTGAAAATCCATCATTATTTTCCTCAAAATTTGCTTTATCATGTTTTTTCACTAGTTACATAACAATTAAATGCAGTTTTCCTCGAATTTATCACAGAAACCAAATGCTAATTTCCACGTAGCAATGTAAGCATGTGTGTTTCTACCTATCGGCGATTTCTCGTCTTTTATTTGGTTCGGTCGTGCGGTACACATACGTATACATTTTCTTCCTCCATTCCCCGCACCTTTTTAACGACATATTCGCAACTCTGCACTACGATAAGCAATTCGGCACACTTGCGATTTTTCATGCCTACCAATCGCACCTGACATCCTAATTGTTTTCGTATTATTCTCATAAATCAATGTGATCAGCGAATTTTTTAAAATTTCGTCTTACGTATTTTTGTTAAATCCATTCTCTTCTAACATATGTTATTGTTCGCGGATCTCGTGTTGTGTCAATGTCAATACAATCTCGGGTCAATAGGTCCATTCGTACATAGTGAAGTTTTTATATTTATATAAATATTTTTTTTTCTGGTAATTACCAATTAATGTTATTGTCTCAACAAACTTTTTTTTCCGATAAATTTCTTTGACATCTGATGCAAATACTCGGGATGTGATTGATTGTTAAATTTTCATAGAATTCACTGCTCCCTATTTGACATTGTTCCTATCAAAGATTCCATAGTCTCACATGCTTTAATTGCTGTTTACATTTTTCACAACAACTTGAACCTCTGCCTTGGATTCTTTTTTCAAAAACTTTTTAATACAGAAGAATTTATGACAAAGTGTTACAGAAACATTGAACATTCTTGCCTGTAGCAAGAAAATTGTTCTACAATTCTTCATAAAAAAAGAAAAAATCATATGCAGACGATCTTAATTGCATTTTTTTGTGTCAACTATTTCAGGTTGAAGATACATACGATCACGAGCCAATAGGTCCAGCTGCTGTTTTAGTATGAATGTAAGTTTTTATGCCTTCTGTTGTTTTTCTAGTTTTTATGCTTCTTCATAACTTGAAATTTACTCTACAGTCTTGAAGAAAATGGGGCAGAGTTTTCAAAAATATTCCCCATTAAAAACGGCTAATGGGGATGGTTTTTGTTTATAGAATCCGTACAGAGCACGTCCAAGCAGATCGAGACCAGATCCCGCTGCAGTATTGAATTATGGAGTACAGAATCAAAATTCATGGGGTTCGCAGTCGAGTACAGGGCCCCAATCGCTGCCATCAACGGGTGGTTTTCAAGGGCAGCATCAAATAGCGAATCAGCCAAAACAAGGTGGTGGAGATCCTTGGGACTGGGGCACGGAGAACGTGGACAATGGTAACGATTCGTGGAATTGGAGCGTCGATCAACAGGCTGATACACAACAGCAACTACCGCAGCAGCAACAATTGCCGCAACAGCAACAACAATTGCCACAGCAGCAACAATTGGCTCAACAACAATTGCAGCAACAAGCGCAGCAGTTTGTGCCTTCCTATCCTAGCAACATGCAAACTCCACCAAAACCACAGCAAGACAATTATTATCAAAATTTGAATGGGAATAATAGGCAAATGCCACCGAGCCAGTCCCACCAAGTAGAAGGAAACACAACGAAAAATATTCCCAGTCGAGAGCCAACGCCCCAACAACAACAGCAGCAGCCTCAACAACCTGATAATTATTCTAATTATTCGAATTACAGTGCAAATCAGCAACAACCAATTCCAGGCCGTCCTGGTACGACTAAGGTGACCAATCCTCTCAGCGGAAACGAACATTCCCAATGGTTGACGACTCAGCAGCCACAAACCCAGATTGTGGATAATCAAGACCGCCAAATTCCCGCTTTTAATCCTTACTTCCAAACTAATCCACCAAACTTTGAATCAAAACCTCTGGCAACACCGATTCCCCCGCAACAACCTCCTGCTAGCAATTTCAATTGGAATCCTGAACCCAATCGCGCTCCCCAACCACCCACCAATTGGCAAAATCATACCGAAGTCCCGAACCCTGGATATTGGCACGATAATCCGGCCAACGAACCCGACAATCGTTTTAAAAGTCAACCTGACACCCAGTGGCAGCCTCGTAATTCACAAAATTTACAATCTTTCACTCCTAATCCAACGACCAATCAGTGGCAACAACAGAACGCTAATCGTGAACCCGAACCTATCAATCAGAGGCAACCGTCTAGAGATGTGAGTCACGATACACAGATTTGCATTTTTTAGTCATTGGAAACATTTTCATTCTACAAATTATTTTTTCCATTCATTCGAACGTTGTCCAAGTTCCCAAAGTTATAGTTTCAACCATTTGACTCGGTGAACACGCCAATAAAATTGGATTTTTTCTACAAATTGTTTTAAAAAAACAACAACCACATCTGATTGCTTCATATTGACATTTTCCACTTCCATTATCAACAAAGTCTTTCAAAATAAACAAAAAGTTGTTTCAATGACTACATTTCTCCAGTATATACAAAAATATGTTAAAAATGACGCTAATATATAATAAATAATATATTCGTTTGTTCGCAGTCATCAGTAAATAACACGCCACCTGGACCAAACATGTGGAATCAGTCGAAGGGTCTGACGAGTTCGCAATCCTGGCAGCAAATGCCCGTTCAGTCGGAAGTTTCGTCAGGGCAATGGTCGCAGCAGCACAGTGTTGATTCAACGGGAAATGCGACTGACATAGCATCGGAGGAGGATATGTTACCAGGTCGGATTTCATCGAAGGAATGGTCGCAGGTGAAGCCGCCGTTAGCGCATTTTGCATCGTCAACAGCATCGACGACTTCCGGTTCGATACCAAATTTGTCCAGCAGTGCTGATCCAACGGACGAGCGAAAGAAGTCGTTGGCGACTTCGGTGGCGAGTTCGACGTCGTTGAACGATTCACCGACTGAGGGAAAAGCGCCAATATCTTATCAATCACCAAGTACCAACTGGATCGGAGCATGCGAGACCAACTCGACATCGGACAATTCTGAGAACGTTGTTGCCCGGGACAATAATCATCATGAGAACGTGGACTGGACCACGGATTCCGATTGGACGAACTCAAGACCAATGACCGACCTGTCAGCGAGTGTGAGTCAATTGAGCCTCGGAAGCGACAAAGCTTCTCAGCAACAACACGAGATCCTTCCTTCAAATCCTTCGGCAACCCAAGCCTTTTCCCCGGAAGAAGTGGGACCGGTTGTCCAAACGATGGGAAGAACCAGTCAGGAAAATGTTCCAACGCAAGCACACTTCGAAGCAACACCCTCGGAGATTCCGGTACATCCGCCTTATCCGATGAACCCAACGACGAGTCTACCAGAAAGCGTCATTCCACAAACGAATTACGATCAGTGGTACAATCAAAATTCGCCTCAGACTCAGCAACAGATCGCCAGTGGTTGGTACGTGAACGATCGATCCCGATTACCGGTCCAACCACAGCCCCAGCAGCAATGGAACCCCGATCAGAATGTGGAGAACTACGAGAACATTCAACAGTCCACGGAGTTCGTTAATCTCGAGGTCGTAACTCCGGTTACGCAAGAGCGTGACATTTACGGTTCGCGGGATTCTATTAATCGTGAAACCCTAGAAAACGATCAGAAGCCCGTAGTTAATACGTCGAAGGATAACTCTGCGAGCTTACGCGACACTCGACAGGAAGTAAACAACATTGAAATACCACAAATCATTCAACAGAGCGAACAACAAGCTCCGGAAAATTACGAATTTGCTTCGAACGACAGAAACACCTTCCTCGAGACCGGTGAACTCACGGATTCTCACCAGGAACACGAGGCCACACCACCCAGTCAAGACGACGAGAACGATGAAGTCCCGAACGATATACCCTTCTTACGAGAAGTTCCGGGACAATCGAGCTCCGGAGAAGCTCATAGAAATCGCGACGATCCTACTGGACAGGAACAACAAATTCAATCCAGTCCACGAGTCGTTGTTGATCCAAGAAGAAACGATCCCACTGGACAAGCCCAAATATTGCCTCCGAGAAATTTACCCGAACGTACCGAACGCCGTGATGTTCCACCTGGACAAGAAAGAAACTCCACTGGCTTGCCTAGATCTGATAATGACACCCTCGAACGCCGCAATGATCCTTCCGGACGTGAACGATCTTTACCGCCCTCCCAATCTCGCAATGATCCCTCTGGCGAAGAACGCATACAAACGACACAATCCGTTGTCCTTGAAACTAGCGAACTTCGAGAAATCCCTGGCAGCGGAACCACTGCCGAGGAACCATCGATCCCAATCGATAGCGCGATTAGACTTATTCCTGGTGGTGCTTCGCCCAACGAAACTGGACAAATTCCCGATGACAGAAACAACGCACGAGTCGTTACTGGCTCCACGGAAGTTGGATTGCCCGCTCGTGAGTATTTTTCCTCCAGAAAAATAGAAAAATTCATACGAAACAATCATTATCTTATCAGTTATTTTTATTAGTTGCACTTTTTTTGGTGCAACATCAATTCATTTCATTTCGTTGTTTAAATGTTTCTAGTTACAAATTTTGTTCGCATATCAATTTTGAGGGTCTGTTGTAAAAACTAGAAAAATAATAGTTGAGCACATTGGCTAAAAAAACAAAGTGTTATGTTATAACTTGTTGAAACTTCTTGATGGAAATCTTTTTTTGCGAGTTTATTGAAAGCTTCTAATCGCCTATTTTATGTGAAGTCTCGACAACGCATCAAGAGCAACCTGCCGAATCGAGGAACAAGCGCGAGGAGGCTGTCGGTGCTTCGGTCGGAGAAACCCCGAGCGTTCTTGGGCCACCGAACCGTCGCGATTCCTACGAGGATGGCGATGACGAGGGTTCGGGCAACAGCAGAGACGGAAGTAGGGAACGAAGACGTGACGGCAGCCCAACGGATCGACGACGATACGATTATGATCGGAAAGGGCCTTAGTGAGTTTCCACAAAAATTCAGTTTTCTCGTACGAAGTAAACAATGAAACTTTTCGAACCTTTGATACGTCTCTAAAATCTGCACGGAGAGAATTACGTTACAGACTAAAAACGGCGAACGACCTTGAATTTCGGGCAATTTTTACTCTGCAGAACTCGAATTTCCATAGAAATTAAATAATCAAAAACAAATTATTTTCCGTGCATATTCATCTCCGCACAGTGACGACAGGGTTTTACGTGACAAAACACTGAATTCTTTCATCAATCGTCTGTATAAAAAAGAAATTACGCAGCTAAGTTGTTGACAGAATCTTCGACAGAAATCCGTTGAAAGCACATTGCACAATATTTTTTGAACGTTGCAGAATTAAGCGAGAGCATGAACGTTGCCACAATCAACTTTCCATTGTACGCTTAATCATAAAATTCAATTCGTGTACAGACTTTCTGTTTGTGAAGGTACAGTCGTGACAAAAGTATTGTTCATAACATTCGAGTTTCCCTTTGGATTTACTTTTACTTCCGTTGACATTGAGGTAGTTAATGATTTTGAAAATGGTAAAAAGTTTGCAGAACGATGTGTTCCCTCGTCATTTAACATGTATCTGTTTTTTATAAGTGACCTAAATATCGTTTATTTGAATGTTTCACAGCTACGATCGAGAGCGTGAATACGATGACGATTATTACTACGATCGTCGACGTGGTGCGGATTACGATCGAGCGTACAATTCCCGAGAAGATTTGGATCGTCGGGATGCTTCGTACAGGGAGAGTGATCGTAGACAAAACAGTAGAGACGATCTTGATAGACACCCGCGAGACGATCCCGAGAGACGTGGCAGACCGAAGGAAGATTTGGACGACAGCGATGGAAGGCGAAGAGTCGACGATCGCAGAAGAGGAGATCGAGTGGACGACCCGCGACGAAGAGATCGTGAAGGTCGTGAATTTGATTCACGCTATGCGCGCATCGATCCACGTGAACGTGAATATTCTGAGCGCAGACGAGACGAACGTCGTCCACGACGTTACGACGATTATGATCCGCGGGATCCGCGAGATCCTCGAGACCCACGAGACCCTCCATCGAGACGAGATTACTACGAAGATCCTTACGCGCGAAGGTGAGTTTGCTTCAGAAATCAAAGTTAATAGGATCGTGAGAAAATTAATTTCAAGTAGTAGGAGCATTTTATCACTAAGAGACGATTTTGCGTCGTTTTCAACCTCGTTGCATTGTTCACGTTCGAAAAGAGAGGACCACGAAATAAGGGTCGAGGATTCATGAACTAAATGTTTATTCATTTTTTTTTCCAGTTCCAGACCTTCGAGCAGATCATCATACAACGATCGAGATTATTATATGCGAGCACGGGATCCTTATTACGGTTATCCTGGTTAGTACAAGGGAATTGTAAGGGATGTAATGTTGAAAAAATGTGTTCGAGAATTACTCAATTTTAAGCAAGAAATTTTGGTTCCCAGCACTGCAAAGGGTCAATAGTTTAATAGAAAGAAAAACTCAATTCGGAATATTTCTTCAAGAACTGTTCGTTTTCTCTAAATATAAATCGCCTCTTCTTATTAAAGTTACTTTGACTAATCGCTAAAAATTTGGTGAATTTAGCAGGATACAACGGATACGATTACGGAAGTAATTACAACGCGAATTATTTCTCGTACCTCGAGAATTTACGACGCACGAATCCGGCGGCATATTCCGAATGGTATCATAAATATTACGCGAATCAACATCAGCCCCAAGTAGCAAGAGCAGTTGGAACGAACTATCAGGAAGATCGTGCGAGTGTACACTCAGGAAGAAGTTCTTGCGAAGACAGGTAAATAGTCCTTCAGCGATAATCGTAATGAAGAATTTGCTTTATATTGTTTTTCATTTTCTCTAACGAAATCTCCACTTCTTTTTCTCTAACGGAATTTGCCTTCTCTCTTCTTTTCTTTTACTTTCATTGCATTTCAAATCATCTCGATTGCATGACCAGATTGTTCGCGAATCCAAGCTTTTGCTTCCACGCACCGAACAAGTCACTGTACGTCTCGTATTTCGGATATCCCGGATACCTCGAGAGTCCCCTGCGTCGAAGACGCTCGAGTTGTCGTTTCTTGGATAGGTGAGAGCCCGAGATAAGCTTGTAGCTCGGCTCGAACAAAAAAAAAGTCAGAAAAAGTCACGTTGTTGCACTTACAAAATCCGTACCAACATTTCTAACCCTCTCTTGGTCGCGCTATGAGCAAAACGTTTTTTCCTCCTCTTCATTATCTAGAACCAAAAATCTTTGGATAAAAAATTTATGGAACTCTCAAAGCTGCTACAATCAATTGCAAAATTTCAACGTCAAAGTTTCTTTTTACTATTTTTTTAGATCGTTTTTCGAAAAATTCTTGCAGTTTATAGGGGAATCCAAATTAGAACAGGATAAAAAGTCAAATCCTTAATTGGATGAAATAACAAATCATTTTGAAACTTTCGAGGTTTTTTATTACACATTCCAACAGTAAGAAACAATTTTTTATTCACAGGAATGTTAATTAATTCATCATACAAAATATTATCACTTTATACTTGAATGGATATTTTTTTGTAAGCGCAACGACGATGAATAGTTTCATTAATTGAAGCTTGAACTTTGCGACGTTGAATAACTCGAGGTTTTACTACTCTGGGGTCACAAAAACGTGTGCGAAAGTCGTCATTGAGTCGGTTTCACTTTTTTCTTTAATTTTCTACTAACAGCTGTCGTTATTCGTTTCTAATTCTACTTTTTCGAATGCTTATCTGAAATTTTCATAAAAAAATAAAGAAAAAAGCGATCTCGCCGAGACCGCAGGGTGGTAAACGTGAACATGAAAAAAAGTAGCGTAGGACAACGGCTAAGTACACTTTCGCGGTAGATCAACAGAATAACATAATTATTAAAGATTCCCCCGAATTTTGTACATTTTGGCATTTTGCTAGCGATTTATTCATTAATTTTTTTCGTCTAGAAATCGCAGTCCCAAAAATACAAATTAATCTCCTTCTCTTACGACGATGACAAATTACTTATAAGAAATGTAAATTAATAAAAATGATCGAATTTACATAATTCAGGACAACGACAAGCGAGAAAAGGACTCTCGGTGATTTATCGGTTCTTGAAGACTCGAGAATCGCTTCTCGATTGACGCCAACGAAATTTTCGACGTCTCACGTTATAGGTGAGAAAATAAACAATAATTTTCCATCGAAACATTTCGACACATTTTACTTTTGTGAAGTTTGTACTTTGAGTAATAAGTACAAAAGAGACAAAGATTTCGTTTCCTTTTTCAACGATGTTGAAAATTTTAATAAATGGCGACTAAAAAAATTGTTTTGCAGGTTCTTTATCGGTTGGATCGTTGCTTCACGTTCATGCTTGCTACCCAGCTGACGGAGACCGAGCCAAAGTGGACGTTTTGCGGTTGGATTATCATCTTGTACACGATCCGATCGCACGTGAGCTTCGAGCATATCCAGGACCTCTCATTAAGCAAGTGTAATTACAAGAAATCTCATATTTTAAGCATGACAGGCTAAAATCGTTCCCTCGGGCTACAATTTTGTAACTTTCACATACAGTGTTTTGATTAAGTAAAAAATGAAACTATATTCTTAACTAAACTTGAGGCTAGTTATCGATTGAGCTGCTTGGAGTTGGAGCTGATTGGAATAGAAAGAACTTTTGAAAGAACGATAAAATTAGATTTTGACGCCTTTCATTATCTGCGTCAACGATAATGAGTTGATTTTTGTAGAAAAAAAATCGTATAAAGCTTTAGTGATACATCTACATATTTCTTAGTTCCGCTTAGTTGTGAATTTGGTTATAAATATTATTTATCATTCATTGTAATTGATTAGTAATATATAAATCGATTTTTTCTTACAGGGGTGTTACTCACAAGAAAACCATTATCGATTATTGCGAATCGAAGATCAAGAAAGCAGCCGTCAGTGACGAGCTTGAAGACAAAGCATCGTACATTCTTTTGTATGAGCTCATGATCATGTTGATCCAACAAAATGGGGTATGATAAATGTTTTTAAAGCATATTGCGCTTTTATCGAGAAAAATAATGTTGAAAAATGGCATATTATCGCTCGTCCATATCTTTTTACACCATCGCCTGAGAACAGAATTCAAAATAGAATTTTAGTGTATTTCAGAACAATTTTGAACCTATAGAATATTTTCCAGATTTGTTTGAAACAGAAGAATTTTTCGAAGCATTATAACATTGGATACAATTTTGTTTTTAACTCAAAATCGAGCAAGTAATGTTGACAGAATTTTGAAAACAGAACTGCTCTCAGGCAGGTAAAAAATTACTGGTTACTGGTTCATAAAAAGTTAAATAATGGGAAGACACATTGTTCTAAAATTGCAGAACGTTGTCGGAGTCGATATCGCTGAACTTTTGCTCGTAAACAAGAAAAATTATCCGTACAACGTAAACAAGGGAAATCATGAGCCAATGCGTCGAGAATCGACGATATCTCAGAGGTCAGGAGGTACCGGTGGAGATGGTTCGGTCCATGAAGGATCGCCGGGACAAGAAGTCGTAGAAGCTGTTAACCAACGAAAAACGGTTGAGCAAATGACCGATGAATTCAGAAAGACGCTTCTGTATGGTTTGGTCCAAGAAGCTTTGGGTAAGTTTTAACTGAGTTTTGTTTTCGTCAATATGGCATTATTTCTCTTCATCATGTTCTATAAAAATATACACAATTTTATACAAACGAATTCGTGTCAAACGTCAAAAATTTTAAGATGTTTGAATACTCAATTATTGTACTCTTTTATAATTCGTTTGTCTTTCGTTCACTCATGTTGATCATTGCCAATCCACAGAATACGCAATGACCGAAGGCCTCTGGGGTCACGCATTGTTTCTCGCAAGTAAATTGGACAAACGTACTCACGCTTCGGTAATGACGCGTTTTGCAAATAGTCTTCCAGCCCAAGATCCTTTGCAAACGCTTTACCAACTACATTCGGGTCGTGTACCGGCCAGTGTTACAGTAAGTTCTGTCAAGTGTTTGAAATTTTTTATCCATGTATGTTCCTGATTCCGGGTCATTTTGACCCGATTCAAAACTTCTTTGCCGCAACGATTGGGTCGCTCTTGAACTTTCCTTCGTGAAACTGAGTAATTCGTATAAATTTAATAGTTTTTTGGTCCTGTAAATCACAAATTAACGAAGTTCTATGAACTTTCAGTGCATATCCGATCCAAAATGGGACGATTGGCGACCACATTTGGCCATGATAATATCAAACACATCAGCGAATCCTGAAATAAATCGTCGTTCGATAACGAATTTGGGTGACACGCTTGCATCTCGAGGTGACATTCACGCAGCGCACTTTTGTTACATATTGGCACAATTGGATTTCGGGCCTTACGGTACCCCGGGTGTGAAGCTGGTATTGATAGGTTCTAATCACCAGCGACCGTACGAGGAATTTGTAACCCCGGAGGCAATAATGTTGACGGAGATTTATGAGTACGCGCGTAATTTGAGCGAGCCAGGTTTTACAATAGTGGATCTTCAAACGTTCAAATTTGAATCTGCCAGAAAAATGGTCGACTATGGTTTGATGGAAAAGGCGTTGTTGTATTTGGAGCAAATTGCTGTTAATATTGTCAACGATCCATCGAAATATAAACCGAACTTCATAAACGACGTTTACACGCTTGGAGATCGAATCAAATATCACGATCCTGTATGCAAAGATTCTCTCGAGGATGCAGCGAGTCTCGTTTGGTTGAACAACCTTGCCCAAGTTTTGGATCGTTGCCAAACCGGTGAAATCGTCCAGCAAGAGTATGCCAGTCATCGAGTTCCTGATGCTCATGAAAATTTCTCCATCGCCGAGCAAGACAATCGTGAAATGATCCAACCACGAAACATCGGGCAACGTATGGATACGAACAATTACCACGAAGGACCAACGTCTTTGATGGAAGTGCCGAGTACTGACGAACAACAAACCGAATGGCAACCTCTTTCTTTACCCTCAAACGTACAAGATCCGTACACTTCGGTTGATCAAGCCTCTCATTATCCAGTCAGCAACGTCGACAACACTCAGTACAATCAACCTCAACAATCAGATTATTGGAACCAACAAAACTACATACAACAGGATTATCAAACTCAAGATTACAACAATACTGATTGGCAACAACAATCGACCAATCAATCGCAATATCAGAATGAACAAACGGATGCCGACTCGTCTCAACAACAACCAACTTGGAATTACGAGGTGAGATAACGTCGAAATTTTATTTTCCCTTTTTTCTTTTAATCATATTTCCAATTCTTATGAAATAGATTTCAGTGTTTTATTTATTTTTATATTCTTGTTTCCAAAAGTGGCCCATTCCAGGGATGTCATCATGTTTGAATGGCATTTGAGTGCATGTTGCAGAGATTTTATCATAAATGTACGATTTATTTATTGCACGTTGAGTATAAATGGTGTGAATTTTTTATCACATCAAACTCTCTTGAAACTCTCTTGAGATAAACAAAGATCACGAAGCATTCGATCCTACGGGCACGTGGATTAAGTAAAAAATTGTTGAAACCTTAATTGAATAAGACTTTAGGCAAGAAACGTACTCAATTTACGTGACCGAAACTTAATCGAGGAAGAGACTAGATTTCGTGATCTTTCGCAAGAGAAAAATTAACGTCTTTCGCTTATTTATTCATGCTCGCAAATCCGTGGCAGTCGGAAAAGGAGGAAAGCCGGTCAACACCCGAAGTAAGTAATCCGAAAGGCGATACGAACGTTGAGACAGAAACGATGTTATGCAAGGATGAAAGGAGCGTAGGGACATTGCGTCGTCGAAAGTTTGCTCAAAGCCCGGAAAACTTGGAGCACACAAAAGCAATTTCGACGAGTACAAATTCAAATGATCCAAGCACAGAATCTTCGATCTCGGAGACGTCAAGATTGTTGGAAAATATTGTGTCATCCTCGAAAACAATGCGATATCCAAAAATCGAAGGTTCTTATCCAAAAATCGTAGCTCGTACGAAAAATGAATCGTCGACGATTCCGAGATCGAGGAAAATCGATCCGAAATTGTTGAAACCACCGTCTTCCAAACCACCGGTTTTTCTCAAGTGTAAACCAAAACCAAAGCGTAGTTCGAGCGACGACACTGACGAGGAAATCGAACGAATTTCTCATAAGGTTCGAAGCAACACCACCGATTTGGACATTCAATTCCAAAACATGAATTTTGAGTCTATCGCTTCAGCGTCGATCTCTGCTTCCAATCCTCGTAAAGATAAAAAAAATGATGATTCTAAGGATAGCAAAAGTTACAAACAATTTTGCGATTTCGATGAAAAAAAAATGATTAGAATTGCACCGCATATGAGACGAAAAGACGTTATTTGTGATACCGTCGATGTTTGGTCCTCCGCAAACGACGAGAAATCGAACGCCGAACTTTCTTATTACAAACCTCTCATTTTTGGAGGTACTTTTCCAATTGATGCCCCTTATGGCTCCGAAACAACAACAAAATCAATTACAATGCGTAATAACGTGACGATTAAAAAACACATATCCAAAACGTTCGACATTGATTGTCCAATTGACGAGTGAAAAACTTTCGTCCCAAGATGAATTCAGATTCGTCTGGACTCTTTTTTTGCCTGTTATCGAAATGATTAATTGAATTAATCGCATTTATGCTCTATTGATGATCTGGAAAGATTCTAATTATCATGTTTATCAAACGCCAAAACAGTAGAGTTACAATATAATGAAATTTAGTTAGAAAGTTATTTATACAACATTTTAAAACATGTTTTTATGAACCCCGTGAACTGCAGTAATTTTAATTAGCACTGATGGCATTTATTCACGAAATAAATTCAACGTGTTTATATTTCGTCTAGAAAATAGAAAAAAAATGATTGGAAACAATGAATTAAGCAAAGTTATTTAAAAAAGAATGTTTCAGTGTTCTTAGTTTGTATAGACCTTCCGCTGAATCAAATATCATCGTATTTTCCCTTAAATCAGACTATTGTTATTGAAACTTTTAATTTATGTTGTGTGTTATTGGCTATTAAGTCCTCGATAATGTACATAATGTTACGTGTCAGAATATCAAATGAAAACGTGTAAAATAAAACATGCAGAGTGATCTACAACGAGTTTACAGTATTTGAACCGGAAATGTTAATGTTGCAATTAAGCATGAATGTAAAATATTAGCTCCCAAATTTAGGGAACGATATTTCAGAATTTAAGTTAATAAAAATCGTTTATGCGTACGTTAAAAAAAACTTTTCAGGCATAAGACAATTTTTAATCATCTTTAAAACTAGTTCCAAACATTTAATGATGTTCCACACTTCTGGATTTAACAATTTCGTTCATTTTTCTTCGTGTGATGATTTCAATGAATTTTTCGATTATTCTAAAATAACTTTGATAAGAAAGAGCAAAGTTTGTCATTGCTCACTGTAATTGAACATGAGAAATTGACGTGGTATACGATGAATGTCTAAAATGAAAGCTCGTCAGGACGTTACAGTGGTCATTGACGAACTTTGCCTGAACAAATTTGCGATGATGAATTGTATTTTTAATTTTAGCCAGCTCCGACGATCTCGATGGTTCCGTCATCCGGGAAACAGTATGATCCCTTGAAAGAGCTCGAGGCATTGGATGCACCAAAAGAAGCTTCGAAAACAAGCTCGGACAGCAAAAAAACCATGGACAAATCGACTGAGAAGAAGAATGCAAATGCTGGTGGCTCGTGGTTCGGTGGTCTCTTCAGCAAACTTACACCTAAACCGAAAAATCAAATGATTTTGCCGGACGACAGCAATCCAACGGTGAGTTAGTTTTTATAAATCCAATGAATATCGCGATTTTGGAAATATTAATTGGGAAAATGGATTATTTTCTATACTTGCGAAAAAAGCTGTTGTCGGTTTTGATTAAAATGCAGGAACGATTTTTCGGAAATGTATGTTTTATGTCATTAAGGCTACGTCATGGTTCTCTTGGTAATTGTGATCAACTATGTTCTTTAAGAAGCACCGAAACGTCAGGCCAGTATTTTTCCTAATTTCTCATTTCGAATCGGATTAGAAAGAAACAGCTAACTTTTACTAACCGATGGAATTTTCTACCTTTTTCGAACTGCTCCAATATTTCCCATTTTTATTTATATTTCCCTTCAGGCATGCCGAAGAGTTTTTTTAAATGAACTTGCCAAGTGATTTTTATTGGACGATTTTCGATGCCACTTTCAGAGCTGTCAATTCATAAAAAATCAACAGTTCATATGTTTTGGATCTGAAATGTGAACTTTCTAGAAACTCTGATTCAATTTTGTCTGAAGCCGAAGCGTTTTTAATGAACTACCGAGCGCTTCTTTATTTCGATTTTTTATTAGCGAACACTTTAAAAAAAAGTTTTTTTGCTGTTGCTATTCTTGAAGAGTTCCTACGAATTGTTGAGTCTTTTTTCTATTTCATTATTGACACGAGCCAGAACTTTCCAAAAGTTTTCATTCACCTGGTGTTTTATTTTCTCCAAAAACTGTTCTTAATTCGTCTTATTTTTTCGAAATGCAGATTGTTTGGGATCCGGTAGCAAAGAAATGGACGAACAAGGATGAGAGTGGAAATGACGTTAGTTCGACGAGCCTCGCACCACCACCAAAAGCTGTGGACATGGGTTTCAGACCGTCGCAGCCCGAAACGCAAATTGCACCAGCGCAACAGCAGCCTCAAGAACAACAGCAAATACCACAGCTCAATACTACACTCGATCAGACAACTCCAATAAACACCACGAAACTGGTAACCGGGAGTAACAGATTCAAACTACCAAAAGGGCGAAACATGCGAGCTAATTATATCGACGTAATGAACCCTGGGGGGACAAAACCAACCGTGACAAATGCCAGTATACCCACGCCTGCTACTTCGCCCATTGTACCTATGGCCACTTCATCGCCACAACTATTTATTCCAGCTCCAGGTAAACCGCACTGCGATATCATTTAATTTTATTTTCAACCCCGTTTTAGGATTTTCATTTCTCTTCCGCAAAATAACAAAAATAATGAGAATTAAGGGTATAAAAATAGAATGAAACACCAAAAGTCAAACTGCTTTAATCATCCAACTTTTTATTGTCAGAAGAATCAATTAAAATTAATTGGAAAACATTGTAATTGATAATGCCATTTGAAATTTTCGAGTAAATGTCGATGTAAGGGATTTCAACAGGGTAACAAGCCGAAAATTTATGTATCTTTGAGAATTTTTCCAACATATTTTGAAATCGAAGCCCTAGACAATATAATTATGAATTATTCTACTTTCTAGTTAATGATCCGGCTGCACCGGTGGATTTCCTAACGCCAGCATCAGTTCCTGGAGCGCCCGGAGTGCCTGGTGAAAACAACTCTCAAGGGGTAAGTTGATTGCACTGATTTTTCGAACACAATTCCATCGTGAATTTGGAATAAAACAAAAGAAAAAATACACAATAAACACAATATTAGTATTGCAGTTCTACAACTACGTTCTTTAGATCGTAATTCGTTTAAGCAATCTTTTCAAATATTATTCATTATATTTGTATAGTTTCTCTGATGGCCGTTTTTGTCACTTTGATTCTCCTGGCTCTGTAGCTGAAGAATGTTATATAGAGCTTCGTTTTCTCTCTTTTTTTCAATTCATTCTCGTCCACTATCTGTAAATGTACAACATCGTCATTGAATTTTGGTTCTTTCGTCGTTCGGTGTCTAGAGTTCTGTCCTCGTTTTTGTCACGAGTTTTCTCAATCTATCTGTTATTAACAATACATTACTGTTCGAATTAACATCTCAAGATCTACAATTATTACGATTGTCTGTGTGTCTACGTAGAATTCCGTGAAAATATCGAAATCGTCGAATTTTTCACGTAGGATAGTTTTGGCTGTGATTTACAATCTCAGGATTTTTCGATTCAGCCTTTCGAGCTGTCGGGAAATGAAATGTTCCCCTAATCAAAGAGGAACTTCAATTAGAACAGTAAAAATGTGTTATTTTCAAGTAAACTGCACGTGAAAAAAAATTTCCAAGTGGTAATCCAGGGCCGATTTATGTTTTAGATTTGTGTCGTAAAAATAATAAGTTTTTTCACATCTCATGATAATCCATCATTAATTAAACGTTTTGTTTATTTTTTTCTGTGTTTCCTTTTTTTCCGCAAGCAGTCGGGGATGCAGAATGACGTAGCCAAATAACAATTGTTGCCAATAGTAAGAAGATTTTTTTATTCAATTTATTACATGTGTAAATATTGTTTAGTTCCGTTTTTTTACACACAAATGCGCTTGTTATTTTTGCGTTACTGCAAAATCGTCAGTAGTCCACGATTAGATCTTTTGTTGATTTTTTGTTGTTGATCGGTCGTGGTGAATGCTTCGACAAAATTTGGCTTTTTGGTGTAAGGAAACAATTGCTCAATTACGTAGTTTCGTGGTGACGTCGCGTTAGGAATGGTACGAGGATAAAAATGCAATTATGGTACGTTCGTGTGCCTTTTATTTTGCGTTTAGTTTTTATCGACATTAATAATACATTTTAGATCGCTTCCCGAGGCTGTTGGTCTTTCTTGTAGTCTGATTTTTGCTCAGTTGTGGTTTTTGCGATATTTTTAGGGTCGAAAATATTGTAATGACAAATTTACAATGACGGAGATGAAATTGTGAAGGAGGTAAACTATTAAAAATCGAATGAACTAATGAAAATGCGTCATTCTTCAAACTCATAAATGACGTTCTTTAATAATTTTTTCAAATTTCAGTTGTAAATTAAATTTCTTATTAATTGTGCAATGAAATGAAAGTTGAATAATTTTGAAGTCTCGCTAAGTTACTGCGGTTTGTCATTTTTGAAATCATTCATGAATAGAAATTTCATTGCATTCATTATTTCTTGTTGTTTTTCACGTGATATTTAAGTGGATTTATTTAATTAATATGTTTAAATTGAACATCATTCGGAAGAATTTTGTTCTTTTTTTTCCTAGAAACCTGTATTTTAACGTTTGGAAAATGGTATTCGTGCATGAGAAACTGCTGCGCACGATTGTTGCTCTTTTCTTTTTTATTAGCTTGTTTTTTTTTTCATTCTACACGCTGAATTTTATTTATAAAAATTTTACACGCTTCATTATCAAACACTTCTTGAGTGTGAACCTTTTCTTTTCATTATGACATTTATCTCGAACATCGCAATACCTAAGTCAGCTCGAATAAGATATCGATGTCGATGAAATCAGGTTTTTGCGAAATCCGAATGGAAAGAACGTTTTTTTTCCTTTTTTTTTTATTCAATAAAATGACGTGCGGTTTTGCGAAGTCCGAGCATAGCTTTGGTCCTTGTATCAGTCTTTGAGACCACAATGTTGTGTTATATATGGGGTATAGCTCTCTCGTTGGAGCTCGACCAGCTCACTATCGCGAGAGGTACAAAGCTACACAATGAGGGATCCGCGACTCCTCCAACGTACGAAGGTAACGAAATTTTCAGTCTCTCCTAAGTACATGATTTTTCGGATTCAAAAAAAACTACAACGTCGGAAAATCTTAACTTGTATCATTGTACAAATGTTGAAATAACGAAAAAAACGAACCTCTTAATTTTCGGTCCAAGTGAATATGAGAAGTAATTTTTTTTAAATAACAGAAATTAATGCTGTAAATTAATAATTGACAATCGTCCTTGTTTTTCTCACTTCGTCACACACAATGATCAATCCGCCTGATTTTTTCTTCAATCCAAATAGTAGATAACGCAAATAAACAAACCACCCTTTGCAGCTTTATCATTTTCATTATGGGCTTGCAACGCTGTGACGGTTAGAATAAAGATTGTTTTTAAATGTGAATTGTCAAAAAAGGAAATATAAATCCGATCAAATTCCTATTGTAGACTGCTTTTTCATTAATTTTCAATTATAATATATTTTTTATTTCAATTAATCATTTGTATTGATAATTTTTATTAGATAAATTTTGCAGTCACCACATTTCACCCAAATGCTATAGACTGATTAAAGTTTGAATAATATCAACGTTGTTGATTTGACATTCGGTGAATTCTCGGAAAATCAAAACGACAACGTTAAGACATTGACGAAGAATTAATTTTTAAAAATTGGTACTTTTCGGGCTTCTAGTAAATCATGACTTGAAAATGACATGAAACAGACGTTAATATCTTGCAATATTTCATAAGCGGATGATATGCTTTTTTGATGGGTTCGAAATCTCATAAAGTCCATTTACAAAGTTGGAATTTAATCGAATTTATCTTTCATTTTTAAACATGCGTCAGAAAATCATCTATTTTTTCGGGCCATCACGGTTAATGATAATTCAACTCCACAAATCTACGACAGCGCTTTTTTCATCAGAACCACGCGTCTTTGGTTATGGGCTTTATTTACTTTATTCACGTTTTTCGATTTGCTTTCACACATATTCATAAAAATTATTTAACATATTTTATAGTATAATTGTATATAAAAAAATATCTGTACAAGATAAAAACTTCTGAGTCAACTACGAAAAAAAAGTATTTTGTGAACGGTTTTTTTATCTCGAACCTGTCGTCTATAAAATTGCTTATTTTTTTCCAATTTCTTCAGGGACCAATGATGTACAACCCAACGGATGTCAAGGATGGATCGTTAAAAAACCCTGCTAGGACCAGATATCCACCACGATAATCGATTAATCTTCAGAAACGATTGAAAAAAAAAAATTCTCAGCGATTTACGTATAAACGTGAATATAAATAGAGGTGTTTATACGAACGATCTTATTTCTGGAATAATCAAGGGGTGCAATTTTGGTGCGCTTTTTGGATGCATAATGAAGAATATTGAAAAAAGAAACCATTTTCTATGCTCGAAAAGGTTTTTCTTCGATACTGAGATACACTTATTTCCAAGCGTTGAGTAAGCAAAAAAAAAAAAGAAGATAGAAACAAATATCTGTGCTGCTCGTCGAATCGGGTAGATCTGAGAAACTTTCGTACGAATATTGTCGAGGCCCTGTCCAGACGAATTTATAGTCGTAGATAGGATTTTCAAACACATGTGTCCTCTTACGAAGCTGCATTCGCGTGAATGCGATCTAGAACCCTTTTTTTTTGGGGGTAAAACGTACTCGTGTAACTATTTATACGAAGGAAAAAAGAAAAAGGAAAAAAAAAACACATGTCGACGATGTGGCCTCGCAATCATACGTTAAAGAACTGAAAAAGTCTGATTTTATAAAGTGACCGGACTACCAATAACGATTTATCCTTTGGCCGGTGCGATAAAAATGTGGAATATTTCCGTTCCACTACGGTGGCGGTGCGTTTCAATTGAATCCGATATTTCATTTCTTATTCGTGGTTTTTTTCTTGCTAGTAATTTATCAGTGATACGAAATAATGAAAAATAGACGAAGAAAAAATAGGGTTGGAGACTTTAGTTTATGGCAACAAATGTCATCGGTTAAGTTGCTACGTTTTCTGTCAAAATTTCCATTGAAAAAGTTACAAGAAATTTCCTTCTTCAGTTCTTATCTGGAAATAGAATTTCTTTTCGCGTTTGATTTTCCGTCTGTCGAAACATTGCATCGAAAAAAAAGGTTCTATTGTAATACGGGGAGCGAAAAAATACACGAACGATATGTACAGCATGCGGGAATGGGTGCTGAGAAGGATTATGATTGAGTGAGTTATAATTATTTGGAAAGGAGAAAGAACGAATTACACACGTACTCACGTCAAAGGGTGAGCAATACGATCTCAAGTCGTTTGCAAAAGCTATGCTGAAAAAATAAAGAAAGATACATTCCGTTAGAAATATTGAGGAAAGACAAAAAATCGTTCATTCTGTTTCGTCTTTTTTTTTAACAATATCAAATTCGTAATTGACAATGCCCATACGGTCTATAATTTGTAAATAAATATAAAAATGCATAATTCCCTTGTGTCTCAAAAAATCCGAGGGAACGGTTAAAAGCAATTTGTAAGCAATATTTTCCGTCAATTTTTCTGTCTGTTTATTAGTTCCGTGCAGTTCACTACGTGTGCCGTCTTTATTAATGTATTAAATTATCACTGGTAAATCAAAAAAAAAAAAAATGTTTACTTTTACTTCATTTTTGGCTTCTTTTGAATTCCTCCTTTTTTCTTCACTATTACAATTCTGTTAATTCGCATGGTACACCGAACGTCAGATAAAAAAATATAATAAACAACCGAGGAATGACAAAATGTCTAGAGACATCAATGAAAAGTGCTCGAGCAATCATCGGATATTTATTAATAAAATATATATTTATGACTACATTTATGGGGTACTCCATAAAGCTTGAATTACGATTTACCTCTTTGAAATTAATCAACGATTTTGTACATTCGTTACATTTCGAGTAATTGAACGTTTATCGAACATATTTCAAAAAATTCGATTGCAACAAAACTCTCCAAATGTGTCATCCACTTGTAGGAAGACTATTATTATTTGAAAATTAAAAATTCATTATTTGAAAATTTCTCGAGTTTTAATTTACCATCACAAATTCCTGCAGAATTTTTCCAACAGAAAATTAACTAAAAGCCACGGTTATTCGGATTTCGTAAATTCAGAGGAAAAACTAGTTCCCAATCTTTCAAAACATTCAATAACAAATCGGTTGATTCTATTGATTGAATCTGTTGATTAAAAGCAGTCAAGTGAATGCAGACGTTAGAATAAAGCGAGAATGTAAAATGTTGATGATGTGAAAATGGCATAAAAATCATTGGGGAAACCCCGTAAATGAAACGCTATTGATATAAAGTTGAATAGAGGAGTGCTTTATAAATGTATACACACATATATATATATAAATATCTATATTCGGTGAACGGTAATGGAAAATAAAACGTGAAACGTACTGTGAACGTTTGTAGAACGAAACAAGTGAGGGGCTAGTGTTAAAGTTGAACAGAAGTATTAATTGAGCTGTATGTTATGTATGTATAGAATGGTTTATATAAGCGATGTGATTGAGCTTGAAGATGATGTAAAAATATTATAAACAAGCATACAACAACTGAGTGAAGAAAAAATATAAATATTCACGCAATTTCACGTTTTGGAGTTGATGTAGGCGTTAAATGGGAATCATGGATAACGAATATAATGTGTAATGTATATTATTACTGATTGCAATCACCATTACGATATGATTGCTACACTAATAAATAAATAAATAAATAAATAAAGTATATGATGAACTGATAAAGAATTTCGTTCTTTTTTTATTACTTTTAAGGTACTTCTCTGGCCGAATTGTTTTGTTATTAATTTTCTCAAAATCGATTGAATGTTCAACAATTTCATAGAAAATTGTTGAATTTAATTTTTCTAAATTTTTTACAACAGTTTTATGTGAAATTCTTCGAAATTTCAAAGAGAAATTTCCAATTGAATTTTTAGAAATTTATCGCGCACGTTCAGAGTACTTCTATGTGATTTCTTGCGAAGTTTTTAAACTATTTACCATTCCGGGTTTGACCATTCACTGACGACAGTTTTTACATGTGCTTTTCATATGGAGCCTCTGAAACTTTCAGATTTCTCGTGATATCTCTGGAACTTTTCGGAAGATTTTTTTTCTATCTCAACTACGGAAGAACATGTAAAACAAAGTTTGTAAAAAAAAGAACACTTGGTTATTGACCATGCAGTTTCGGAGACTTGGGAAAAGGAAGTAAAATCAAGTATTATGAGATGTGGGAAAGTTTGTTACGTTTGAAAGTATAAAATCGATATTGAACCGATATTCTGGTTATATTTTCTAGGTAATATGATAAAAAGAGAGAGAGCGAGAAATCATAGGATATCCCACAGTTTATAGCCAAGATTATTTCATCCATTGACTACTTTTCTTTTTTTTTTCTTTTCCACCGATTTCGTCTACGGTATTGGGAAAAAAAATTGGTTGCTTTCGTTCAATGCAAACTTAGCCATTTTTTTGAAGATTATTTCAAATTAGAGCATTGAGATTTTCATTGACATTAGATTTTTCGAAATCTTATATTTTTTCTTATATAAAAAAAAAAAATTAATTAAATTTAGTTTTAACTTCAGTGATAGAACATTGGCTGTTGAGTATGAAGCTCTACGTACTGAATTGACAGATGAGATTAATCACTCGTTCGAGCCAAAGTGCTCAAGTTTATACGATAAATTTACGATCGATGGTAAAAGATGATCTTGAGGAAATTGCATCATACTGGGCTCAGACAAAGCTTAATATACATCTATATTTAATCTTGAACTCTCAAGGACCAGGGTTTGTTCTTTGCTGCGAAATTTCTTACGGATATTGGGGCTTTGACGATAACTTACTGTCGTTCCAGAGCTCGTCACGAGCTTCAAGCGATAAATTATATTGTGATGAATCGAGTGAAATGACAATAGTTAGAAAATTCAGAAAAGAAGTTTGAAAAAAGTTTCTATCAGATGAAATTAAAAGGGATTCTTAGATTTTTTCAACGAAGCGAGCGAAGCTCATACACAACAAGCCGATGAAGTACGTTTCGGGTCAAATTGACCCAGAGTGTTAAGGCATGCGTCAATTATCTTATTATCAAGAAAATAATGTACAGAGACTACAGACTTATTTTTGATAATTTAGTTTTTTTTTCTTCCTGAAAAAACATCAGTATGACAGTTCGCTGATGATCGTCGAACATGAAAAAATTCAATAGATCACAACGTCGTCTCGATGGAAGATCGTTGTCGATTATTCAAGCGTTGTCAAACTTGTTGAAGAAACTTCGGTGGATGCATTGTTTGGAAACGAGTATAATTAATCTTTCGTGTTTGGATATGATTCGTTTGGTAAACTCGTGGCATTTTCGCTAGTAAACCTACATAGTTTTTCCACTTCTTCACTTCCAGTTCGATTGATTAGCGATTTATTGGTCGTTAATGATTCCTGATTAACCAAATTATCGGTGAGCGATGATTGAGGCATACTTTCATTGGGATTCGTACTGATTTCAGGTCCAAAGACGAAATTAGTCTCGTAACATTTGGTCCAATTGCCTTCTGTTCTGGCCAGTTTATTCGGTGGTTCGTCGTCATCCATTAAATGATTTTCATTGGTGCTGGAAGAACAAGCCCTCGATCGTTTTGATCTTCCGGTATTGGGCTCGTTCGTTTCGATATGATCTTCTTGTCCATTACGCCCTCCCAACTCTTCACAGATTTGTATGGCATTCAAAATCCTAAGCCTCATTTCTTCATCGCTCTGAGCCGCTTCTTCATCGTCCTGAGCCTCTTCTTCGTCGTCTGATCCCAAAGAAGCCTGGATATTTGCATCGCCTAAAATCTCTCGAGATTCATAACACTCCTTTCCACTTGGTCCAGCCTCCCCAGGGAAATCGACTACGCTCTTTTTCTGCATGCCAACCCCACCGTCTGACTCATTCCCCAACGCAGAATTTCCATAGAATTGACAAAATTTCTCAAAATCTCCAATATTCGAACTCACTTCTGTCCTCGCATCCGAATTTACAAAGTTTACTCCTCGCAAACAACGATCCATAAGAATTTTTCTTTTTTCAGGATTTTCGTAAATTTTGCTCATCGATGAATTGACGATTTCTGGATTTGTGCTCGTTCCTACGCTAACCGTTTCCATCGAAATTGGATTGCTTACGATCGCTGTACACTTATTCGTACCTGGCAGATCCGAAAATTGCACTTTTCTCGAATTTATAAATTCAGAAGTTTCTTGAGGCTCTTGAGGATTTTTCGTTCTCGGGGATAGTCGTGGATTTCTGTAGGGCACTTCGTTACTATTAACGTTTTTGGTAGTCTCATTATTTCGTTTGACATTTTTTTGCACCGTCCTTGATTCCTCTCCCGGAATATCCTCGGAACCGTCGCTTAAATCGACGGTCTCTCGGCAACTTTTACGAAGATTGTACCGATGTTCGTTATTGTTTATATTCGAGAATGTCGTTTCATCGTTGCTCTGATGATTCGACGCGTCGCAAAGTTCATCGTCGAATGTGACGTACTTACGGAAACTCATTCCAGCCTCGATGCTGTCCCATTCAGGACACTGAATATTCAAGAAAGATTCATCCTCCCGAAATTTCGTTCGTTGGAAACTTGATACGATGAGTTCTTGGGGAATTTGTTTCCACGCTTCGAATATACTGTGAACGATATCTTTCGTGTTCCATTCTTTCATAATCGATTCGCGACGTCGCATAAATTCAACATAACGACGACGATACGTCATTTTGACATAATGAAATATGTCTCCTCGGAGAGGACGTAATTGCGTGGGAAAATCTTTCGGAAGAAAAACCAGTTGGACGTTGCTTAGCTTTTGAAAATTGTGCAACGAACGAATTCTTTCGCGACTGAGTAGCAAAAGTATATTTCTCTGTGCATTCGCCATTTGTGTGTTCAATTTGTCCAGCCAGATGGCAAAATTTTCGTCACTTATGCCCGAAGCACCGCGACGCTTCTGACGCTTCCCCTCATGGCATTTTTCCAATGCGTAAGGATTGCTTATGAGTGGCTGGAGTTTTTCTGATCCAGAAGAATTGCAGCACAAAAGGATCGCGATTCGTTTCGTTTGCCATGAGACACGAAATTTTTCGTGATTTTCTAAAATACTCTCATGATCCTTATCCTCTAACGGTACATTCATTCCTTTCCTTGATGGCAAAAAATTCGAGTACATTATCAACTCGTCCACGTTGAAAAGATCCTTGTACCTGTATTGCGTTATCAATGGTCTTAAAAGATCTATCCATACTCTGTAATCCGTAAATGTTGGCCCATTGCAGTTTGTAAGAGTCGTTGAAAAACCGTTTTTCTTCAAAAATACTGTAAGAAATGCCTCTGAACATTTGAAGCCTGAAACACAAACCAAGAATTCGATTCAACAGTTTTTTTTTCAATTTGTTCAATGTTCAAAAAACTGCAAAAAATTAGGGAAAACATCATGGCTCCGTATATTCATTTATGAATATTTATTTATTGGACCAACTAGGTTTAAGGAATTCTTCGATTATTTGCACATCGATGAGATGAATAAATGTGCAAAATTTTATGAACTTAACAGAAAAATTCGAGAGTGATAAATAGAATAATTAACAAGCGTGGAAAAACAGATATTAATGTGATTTGAAACTAACCAATAACACCGAGAGAATCTGCAATTTCCATAGCTTTTTCACGAAGAAGCTTTCTGTCGAGTGGTCCGTTAGTCGCGTGTCTCTCACAAATCCATTTGAGTAATTCAGCCTTGAGCTCCAGCTTCGACGTCGTTGTCGTTGCCGTCTTTTTGCTTCCCAATGATTTTGTTAAAACTTTTCTTACAGACATTGTTTTTCTTTCTCTCGCATTGGGCGTCGAATTTTGAGACTTCGAAGTGCGCGTTGATAATCGAGTTATTAATTTCGCGAGATTTGACGTTTAATTCAGGTCACGATAGCATTTGTCAGCAGAAAAAAAACAAAAGATTGGGCAAACTTGCCAGAACGCACAAAAAATGAACGAATACTAAGATGATCGATTTTCTTTCATTAGCTCAACTTATTTTCATTCAATTTCATTTATAAAATAAATTTTCATTATTAAGACAGTTTCACACCGACGGAGCCGCCATGTGGATTTCGATGTCGAAATTTTTCCATAGAAATGGTCCGTTCGGAATAAAAAAAAAAAAAATGTAGCCCATTTTTACCTTTTTTGAGTAGGCTAAAACTTTTTTTTAATCCCGATTGGAGAAACGATGTGAAAATATCTCAGTTTCGAAAATTTGTGGGAGATTCTTGACTAATCTATGCCCTTGACACATAATTTAATAATGCTTCCCCAAACTTACAAGGAAAAAGTGTAGACGCTATTCTCGTAGGTTCGTTGAACGTTCTGTAGGAGTTTGAAGTTAATAATTCAGAAGAATTCACGTTTCGGTGGACTGTTAAAGAGGGCAGTGCACAGGCACGCATGGATATGTACATAATAATTTTTTGATCCCACACTGGCGTCAAGGAACTGCTCTTTAGTCGCAGACTCAACGACTGGCCTCAAATTCTCGTCACGTAAGAATTATATTAAAAAATACCATGCAGAACAATAAATAGATAATGAAACTTATAAACTTATGTCTTTGTATACAGTGACGTACAAAAGAAGTGGAACACGACGATATTTTTGACTGCTCAACACATGTAACCAATCAGCTGTTTTGATTGCATTTTTAATGATTAGGAGTCTCATTAAAAACTAGGAAATTTTGTTATAAAACCCTTTCTCGATTTATTGAAATCAGTTTCAGAGAAGTAAAAAAAATATCGATTTTTTCTATTTGTTTTCCACGTCACTGTCCACATTCATTAAAGAGACAGAATGGCAAATAAGTAAAGTCAATATTTTGGAGAGTTTTTCATTTATTTATTCATTTACCTACCGATGGTTTTTTCCCTCATGGTCGAGGATTTTCAGGAAGTTCTTCAATATTTACCTTCGAAAAAGTGAAAAGAGATTTCATTCATTATTTTTTCATCCTGTCATCGAAGCGCTACGATTTTTCGAGACGAACGATAAATATTTTGTTGTGCATACATTTATGATGTATTTAGAGAGAATTGTTTTCCTCGAAATTCTTTAATGGGAAATCAATTTACTGGAAATGCATAATCCTGAAAAAAGTTACAATATTATTCATTATTCAAAATATATAATTTTGAATCGCCTCTACAGAAAAAAAAGCAAACACAATTTAATGATATTTGTTTTGCGAAATTTCAGGTTTTCTAGGAATTTCCTAAAAAATATGCAATAATTTTATTACTAGAACTCTGAAACGTTCTCTTTCATGACTTATTTTTCAAAGCAGGCGGAGCTGTGCGTATTTTTCCATGTCACAGCCAACTCCCTGTTAGCGAAGCTAACCATCCCTCAACTCCAATATGCATGTTCTCATTTATGTTTATAGTGCATTCATGCATACATATGGGACATTGCAGACGATATCTCCAGTTCAACAATTCTTGCCTGGATTATTATGTAGTTTTCAGCATTTAGTCGATCAACGAAGCCATTTACTCAACTAGATCGAACTGTTAATTTAATACAATCATAAACTTTTTTCTCATATTTTCTTATTGTTCTTATTCATTTATATTTTTATCGTGAACATTTTTAGAACTTTTAGCTTTAAAATTCGGCTCCAAAAATTGGATTTTCGATCGTGTCGAAAAAATTATACGTTTTTATTAATTTTTTCCGCAGTAAATTAGATGATGAACCAAATCGACCAGGATACTGTAAAAATGTCCAGGTCACGTGCTTAAATTGACGTATTCTCAGGAATTAATGAAAGTTGACGATTTGTATTTCAATTCAAATGGATTCAATTTCCAGTTGTTCCACTTGACTCTACACTGAGAAGAATGAATTGTTTATCCGGCAAAATCCCGTTCAGTTGACCGAAAAATTGTGGATCGAATTTTTTTCTTTTCCAATATGATAATTGGTTTAGTTCACCAGACAAAAAAAAATAGTGGTGTTATCCTTTTTCGTACAACTGCATGGGGTTTCGATCGATGAAATTTTTTTTCCTCTCTCCAATTTGTCTAGCAGTGTTGGTGGACAATTATTTATACACAAACAGAGAGAAAACAGATATACTTACGAATTTATCCACATTTCGTTTGTACAAATCAACCTCCCGCTAATGCACATGTGATATTTGCACCTGAACGAATAACCGGTTTTTGCAGGATTCGATGAAACGTTCGATCGATCTATACGGATATTTGCAGTTTGCAGGTAAAAAACGTAATCAAAACTCGATCGTTTCTCGTGTGTATAAGGATGATGAGCAGAACGAGCAGAGGGTGTAATTATCCTCGTAATAGGAGCGATTTTGTGCATGTGTTATTACAATTAAAGTAAACTGTTTGACGAGTTCAGACATAATTGATTACACCGTGGGTTCACCGTAGGCAGAAATATGAAGTGTCCTCGATCACTCTTCTTCAATAAAGTTAAGAGAATACGATTTATGTGACGATGAAGACATAACAAAACCTTTTTCCGAGGGTCATAGTCTTGCCACATAAACGTTCACTGTGGTTTTTTTTTAAGTTTCACTGAATCTATTTTTTTAAGAATGTCTAATTTTTTGGAGTTAAGAAAATATTTGTCAACTCAACTCTATGTTTCGATTTTAAAGAACTTAAAGAGAACATGTTTAAAAAGTCGTTTATCACTTGGTTACGTATTAGCTAAAAAGTTTTGAATAAATAAGGAAAAAAACCCCACGAGCTAATAAGCTCGTCGTTGATTTTTTTCCCTCTTATCTCTTCAACCCCTTTTTCCATTTGCTCTCCTCGAGGGGCTTCGTGATACATTATCAAACGTTCGTACGAGCATAACAACAACTTTTTCCTCATGTAAAACATGCCTGCCTTCGCTTCCGCCGTGCAACTCAATCGTGTTTACATGAACGTATTTTGCTTGTCACTTTGAAGCACCAACAGCACGCCAGTATTAGTAACGGCATGTTTATAGACAGACCTATCAAAGAATGTTCACATTTTCCGTTTTGCAGTGCTCAGTTCGTTCAATAATTCATTGCTTTCCTAACGTGGAATAATATTTAGTGACACGTTTTCCACGTTGATCGAGAGAGTAAAAGGAAGAGTATGTGCTCGAAGAAATATCCAAGCGAAAATTATATACAGCTCGTGTGTCTGTTTTCCTATTCCTCTTTCTATCTCTTGCAATTCCTGCCTTGAAACGTACCGCAAACTTCCGTTTAAATTTTATCTACATGTGAAGACGTTCATACGGTGCTCTACAAAAAGAAACGTCACCTGGGGGTCTGCAATCGAGCGAGAGGGACAATAAAACTTTGTAGAAAAGTTACGCGAGGAAAAGAACCTGTGACAAAAAGTCGTCGGTCTGCTGTTTTACCCACTTACTTTTTTCTTTGCTCTTTTTCTTATCAGGAAATAAGATACTGGGACTTTCTTGCTCGAAGCATTTCTAGTGTATTGACTGAAATACTCCGTTCTCCACTGTGTTCTGCAAACGAGAGAAACTTGTCGTTTTTAAAGGACAAACACAGCAGGTGAGTTCTCTGTTTATGACGTTAACTAAATCGTGCATTTTTTTTTGCAACATAAATATTAAAAACAACTTCTTTACTTCTTCCCCTGGTTATTTTTTTATGCTTGATCGTTTTGCTAAGTATTTTTATATCTTGAAAACTTCTGTATTTTATTTTTAACGAAACAATCATTTTTTTAATGGCCATCGAATTTCTTGGAGTCAAGCCGTATTGTTGTTTCGAATTTTGCTATTGGAAGATATTTTCACCATAGAATACACTTTTTTTTCAGTTTGTACACGTATTTATTGATCTTTTGAGAACCCGTGCAATTTTTTTTTCGAAATAATGAAAAATTCGATGCTCAAAGTTCAGATGTTTGGCTATTCGTGGAAAAACAGTTTTTCTGGCTGACTGTGATACGATTGCTCACTACACTGATAAATATAAATAATCTGTTTGGTTTTTGTTTGAACTCATAGAACCTGCGTAGAACTCAGGTCAATCAAATTTTTTTCCCAGGAACAGTTTTCCGAAAGCACTCGATTTAATTGATTCCACTAAGTAATTCCGGGAACTCGTTTATCGCGAAAAATGTAATAGCAGTGATACGACAGTGTGTTATAAAATTATCTCACAATACGTCAAATCACTCTTCTATTCAGAATGATTATAGCTTATTAACCATCGTCCTTCGAATGTATATTTTGTTATGATTTCACAACAATCTCACGTCCGTTTTTTTATTTTTTGCTGAATCAACGAGAAAACCCCGTTGTGTGTTATACATGCTGAAATGGAATAGCCAGATGACTAATGACCCTTCGAGAACGGCCCTCGGCACTCACTCTGCGTCCATGGGTGGACGGAGGGGGTGGGTACTCACCCCTTTCCCTCGAACGATTTAAACACAACACCTGCAACACACAACTCATCATACGACGAGTCCAACCACCACGTAACCCCTTTATTCATCTTGCTTTCATAGCCAAGGACAGATTATTTCGTGTTAGTTTCGTCATTTGTTTTCTTTTCGTTTATTTTTTTTCTCATGATTTTTTTGGACGAACGTAGAATTTTTAAAAACTTGGCTCCATGAATATTTTGTTGAAATTTCTCGAAGTATCATCCATTCGGCGACAAACACATCATTTTTAAAAAATAAGTCCTTTTGAAGGATCAAATGGATTGGAAAAAAAAGAATCTTTTTTTTTACAATGGTTTGCAGCAGAAATTATATTGAAATCGCTTTGAGCGATTCGTATTTACATCAAATGTCACATGCTCCGATTCTATATACGAGATTAAAATTATCCCGGTGCACTCAGTTCGAATCAATCTATTGAGAGCGACCCTGCTCCATTGGGTCGGAGAATGCGTGTAGGCGATTTATCTTCGATTCTTTTTATGCGTGTGTTTATACATTTCTCGAAACACATATCGGAAAAATTTCGAGGAAGCTTTCACGATATGTTCGAACAAAACATAGTAAACTTTATACAATAGTATAGGATAGCATTTTTCAACGGACACAGAGTACAAATAACGAGCGACGACGATATGGAAGATTATTCGAATGAACTTTTACACAATGACGCTAGCAAAACGCTCATGGTTTTTGTATGAGAGTGATTTAAAAAAATATGCAATATCTCAACTACATTTTTCCGAGCATATAATTGGACTCGATTTGATTGAAGAATAATTACTATTTTACATAATGATAGCGTTCATTTGGAAAATTAAGTATTGTTCCATGTGAAGAATATCAGCAGTTTATCCAAGTAAGTATCTTGGAAAAAAAGTTGTGAAAAGAGCGTACTGAAGATTTTTGTAAACAGTTTATTCCAGAAAACTCAGAAAACATCGACACAGTTTATGAATCCTCAGATTTTATGTTCAAACACCGTGGAAATCGGCTTTTTTATTATTTCATATTTCGCTCTCCTTTTTCTTATTCTTTGACGTGACATTTATTATTTTTAATGTTTAAATAGTTGAATGAAATAGCGTGAAAATATTGCAATGAACTTACCATTTTTTATATTCGAAGGTCACATCGCAATGGACGTTGCACTACATCGTTCTCGAATTTATCCAAATGCATCAAAGAGCTTTACGGTTGGGAAAAAAGTTATTGATACGAATAAAGTGAAAGGACCTGATTCGCGACTGTACACATCCATCTGTCCCATCGTTTATGTCATAAGACTTTTCGGTCTCGCGCCTTATGAGTTTCACAACGATATGCTCGTGCCATCGAACGTCAATTCTATTTTTTCCTATGTGTGTGCTTTTACCTACACCTACAATATTTATAAGGTACTGGTACATTTCATGACTGTGGAACCGGATAGACCGTTGATTGGTTATACGGAGACAGGGAAGGTTGGTTGATAATAATATTATATGTTTTTATCAAGGGTGTTGATTAATTACTCTGAAAGGATTTTTCCCTTTAATGGGCAACTCATTAACTCGATTTCGGGTGGAAAAGTATCTCGTTATTTAGTATTTTTTCTCATTATTCCGACCATATGTGTGAAATATTTTAATAACTTTACAGACAGTCTGTAATTATTGCATGGCAATATGGAACATTGTTCTTGCGCTATTGTCGAGAGAAAAATTCGCAAAAATTTGGAACACGATACAGGATTACGACGAAACTGTGAAAAAACTTGGCTACGCAAGAAATGAGACGAAAACGTGTGTTTGGTCGTGGTTTTTATTGATCATTAGTGCTGTCATCTGGAGTTCCGTCAGCCTCTTTGGTATAGAAGCATTTGATCAACCTCTCATGGACAATCTTGCCTATTTGATTATATACGTTGGATCGTCAATATCGGTAATCAAATTTTCCGGTGTTACGATGTTACTCGGTCAACGTTTCTCTCATCTTAACGACATCGCCAAAAAAAGTAGTCCTTGTGGATATCGTCGGTGGTTGGCTAGTCCAGTCGTTAAAGTTAAGGTGAAAAATATTATAAGAAATGATAAAATATTAAGCAAGCACGTGTTCACAATTTTCCTCTTATGTTGATTTTTTTTAAATTAATTTAAACCGAATTCTTCATTTCCAAAAGGACGTTGAGCAACTTCATAACACGTTGATGAACTCAAGCGAATGTTTAAATGCTCTATATTCGGGGTCGCTTCTACTCTGGCTCGGTAATCTCAATCTCCATGTCGTAAGCGATTTATACTTCGTCATTCAACGAATGATTACTTTTGCGTGGGAGCTTGCGCAATGGAGAATATTGTGTTGTCTATTAGCGTGGATTGTGGCTTTTCTCGGTCAGATTATACTCCTGAGTTACGCGTGTCATTTTGCATCAAGTGAGGCAAGTAACTATTTTTCATTTCATTAAAACTTACACGACTGAAGTTTTTATGAATTCCGGTCAGCGTAGACATCTGTGTCCCAGGCATTTTTTATCTAATTTAAACATTCGAAACAATCTCAAATAATTTACGTGCAATTTGTTGGGCTTATAGACTGAGCTGTTTCAAAAGTTAACGCAAACACTGAAGAAGATAAAATGATAAGTTTTACTGAATTACTGTATTGAAAAAAGCCTGGGAATTTATGACGAAGTTCGTCTGAAAAAAAAGGAATTTCGACCTTCAGGTTTCAGAGATGAAACAACATAAATGATAATGTATTAAATATGGAAAATGTTATTATTTCTCGAATTCTAAACTTTCTAAACTTAGACATTTCTCTGGAAATTTCACACGTGTTTACGTTCCTATAAAATATTGCAATTAACATTGTTATATTATTCTCCAAGTTCCATGCGAATTTCCAAAAACTCAACGTTGAGTTGACTTTGGACAGTGTCTGTGGCAAGACTACTACGTTAGGAGGAATTAATTTAATGAGCAATTCGATAACTGAAAAACACATTTTTTAAATTACTAAATATTTATTTACTATATTTCACAATGCACGATTTCAGTGGAGGCCAGGAGAAAACATTTAGTAAAACAATTAAATACGTCAATACATATTTGCTGAAAACAGTGTGAGGTTGCCAACACATTTATCTCGTTTGTAACAAAGCCGTATTCCACCATTGCGGATTCTACTACTCTCTCGTCCCACCCCTGCCTTCCTCATCCGTCTACATTCGTATATTTGCTTCTTCTCACACGTATTTTCGTACATTTTATTTCCATCAGGGTGCCATCAAAGCATTCTATCTTTTGTCCTTTTATATGGGCTTAATGATTGCCTCGAGTGAGTATCTCTCTCAGCCCAATATTGCACGATTTAGACGCCCCTGGAATCTTTTCATAGAAAGAAAAAAAGGAAAGAGGGTGAAAGAAAAGACTGAGAACTCCCTCCTTCAATTCAGCCACGAGTTAATGTCAACCTTGAATGAATCGAGCCCAGCCGAGGTTTTAACTCGTTTGCAAAGAGAGACAATCTAGTTCACCTTTTATTTAAATTTTCCTTCACCTCATCCTTACATTTTGCCCCATGGGTATGGACACTTGTGTAATGAAAAAAAAAAAAACCCATTGAATATTTGTTTCAACGATAAAAATTCTATATTTATCGGTGAACTTACCAGGTGAATAGGGTTTTGTTACACATTCGATATCGTTGCTCCAGGCTCTTTTCGACCTAAGTAAATCGATTTAGCTATAAAGAAAGGTCGAGTAAAGATGAAAATGAAATTATCGTATTTTGCAGCTTCGACGACGCGATTTGAATGGCGCTTTTGTTTATTAAACGCAATCCTTTTTTTTAATTTGTCGAACAGGCAAACAATATAGGCTATATATTGATGGCCTGGAAGCGATGGTTCAATACTTCGGGATTTTCACGTGGCCGATACGAGGCGAGTAATAAAAAATGACATATATTTTATTAGTAGGCTTTTTTTCTACTTTAGAGAGTTAACATTTTTTCATCGAAGTTCTCTGTGAAAATCGATTTTTTATTAATCATTTGGTATTATTTTCTGAAGAATGTTGAAACGTCAATGCATCTGATGAATCGGAGACTAAATTTCTCCGCAGGAGGCTGTTTGTATGTGAATCTCTCATTAATACGATCGGTGAGAATATTTCACACTTTTTCGACAAATAATAAATAGCTTTTCGGAAATGTCTGAGGACATCAATAGTAAAAAAAATTGTTGAATTGGTACGAATCGTGGTAAAATTTGAGTGAAAAAATGTCAAGTGTCCTGCAATTTTGAAATTGCAGATAGCAGCTTTGCTGACCACGTACCTGGTAATACTTCTTCAATTTCCGGAATGAATCAACACTCGCGTGCAAAAGAGTTACAAAAGTTTGTATAAAATTAAAAAAATTAAAGCAGAGAACCGACAGTGTGAATTCAAAAAATCCAATTTAGTAGCATTACAATTCCATTCCCCAATGATTGGAGTGTAAGAAATAAAATATTGAAAAATCCGGAGAAACTTTCTGCGTGTTAGCAAATAGAACAGCGGGTCGATCCCGAAAAAAACCTTCGAAAGCGAAATTTCGTTGGTATTTGTTGAGTAAATGAAATGAAATGCCTTAGTGACGTTTCGAAAATGTTGAAAATATTTTTCTAGAGTTAAAAGCAAACGAATTAAGTGGCATTGAAGAAAGATGATTTTTCCTCAACATTCGGAAGAAATTTGTGTTCATCGATAAGTAAAAAAAAACGATCATTATGCGCCAGAAAATCTATGCTCGACAGAGCTCCTTCGTGATCCTGCGTAGTTCCTTCCTGATTGGTATTGCGCGCTGCATAGTCTGCAGGTTTAACATCGAGGTAATATAGATCAGGGGAAAAGCGAGTAAGAGAAGCGCGTGCACGAGACCCCGAGGATCAAGGTTGGATTTACGACCTTTCCGGATGAAGGCGGAAAAGCTGCAACGACGTAGAGGGACGAAAAGAATTTTGCATCCACTCGTGTCAGCCCCACACGTTCTTCAAATACCCTGAGAAGTACACGTGCATGATCACTGTTCTTGTAATTTTTGTGAATAAGTATAAATCACATTTGAGTAAACGACCAGCTTTTCAGCAAATATAGTCAATTTTTATGGCGTTAGTAAATGAATCACTTATTGCTTACTTTTTGTTATCTAGACTGAACAATTAGCTCATAGTTCAGAATGTTTTAAGGAATTTGCATGAACGAACGAATTGAACGAATGATTATTATAATTCAAGTATTTATTACGGAATTAACGAATATGTGAATGATTTTTAATAAACATGAATAATTAATGACCAGATTGAGCATCAGATTTAAAAAAAATCAAAAAACATTCCAATGTGGATGCTGGTGAAAGAGTTTGCGTTCCACACAAATCATTTCGCTTTCATTTTTGTTATATTTTATTTATGAGTAAAGTTTTTTGATTACATATTTTTCCCTTATCGTCATATGTTTATATATTATCGTGCAAATGCTGCTATTCCGACGAAGATATAGAAAGAAGGAATATTTATCTGCAGATTATATACAGCGACACGCAAGTACAAGGAGCAGGAAAGAAAAATAACTGAAATTTTAGTCTCATGGGAAATTATCGATATTGCCTGCTCGGTCTGGAGTTGTAAAGAAGAAAAAAATCCTGGTTCGTTTCACTTGAGCGTGCCTTCTGATATTGGAAAAGTGTTGTTTTCACTGGCTTCATAGACACCGGAAGTGGCTCACGATCGATTAATGTTTTCTTAATTGGGAGTAATGCAAATACAATTTGAAATAAGTACAATTTATACAAATGTTGCACATCCACGAAAATGTGTGTTTCTTCTGACCAAAAGTAAAGCTCAGAACTCTTAACATCAAAATTGTTTCAAAGTCACACGAAGTGAAAAAAAAATTTATTTACATATAACAAGAGCAATCACCTCAACGATCAAGCTACTACAACTGTTCACGAAAGTTTTCCCGAAAGGTTCAAATTCCGGTAGACATGTTTTATGGGAATGGTTTTCGTGGCCCATAGGCCTGGTAAAATTGTCATGTTGGATAGGCTCCTTTTCTGGCACAATGATCTAGGAGATTCGTACCGTAAAAGCTATTTCCTAGTTGAATTGTTCTCCGGAGAGCTGCTTCCGAGAGAGTTGTAAATGTGCCTCACATTTAACAGAGCTCAAGTTCTATAACGTGCATCTGAAAAGACAAATAACCCTATTCGAGGATGTGGTTTGTAGTGGAAACCGCAGAAAAGCCAGTGCATATATCTGCAAAGTGTTCAACATGGAAAGGTACACACTGTCGAATTAATTAAAGAATATGAAATTTTTTATTCAAACAAATTGCGAAGTTTTTTTTATTACGAATATAACGATGTTTGATGAATCATTTAATATTCGAATTACATCGGAATAAGTTATAAATTAAATGAAATCAAATAATCGATGTTGATTGGATGCGAATAAATAAATGCAATACTGCAAGTGCTTTGAATTTGCAGTTAAAATAAAATAGTGTATGCTGAGCTTTGTATCTTTATTTCCATAAATCCTTTATCGTATGCGGTTGCACAAACGTTGCCATATTATCTCAAAATAAAAAGTAACGACGGTAACACATGGCGAAGCGAAAATCGTGCGAATATCTATAAAATAGAGATAGAAAAAAAACGAGAGGAGAGCGAAGGAAAAGGATAAAGTGGAACGAAAGAGACGACGAAATCGTAGTTATCGTTGTCGTCGTTTTGTGGCCACGGCCGATGGACCAACCACATCAATTTTCTACGCCATCGCCCTGGAAAATTGCCTTCTCTCGTGGAAAGCACTCTTTTTTCTTCCAACTAACATCATCTCGAGCTGCATTCGAATCCGACTGCTTACTTCGTGCACCAACAACCATAAAACCCTAAATTTCACCCGAAAGCGAAAAAAGTTTGCCAAGGGTTTTTAACCTCCAATCTACACGAGGTATTCCATGTGTATATTCATCCCAGTCCGATTTGTACGTGAAATTAACGACGAAATAAAATATCGTGAACGCTGCAAACTCCATACCTAATCCGAATAAATGTACAGCCTGATTTTTTCTCTTCATATAACGTCGTCATGGGAAAACGTAGTTAAAAAAAATAGTTTCATAGTTTAATGATTACGTTTGTAAAAATAGAGAAATAATAAATTCTGTGCTGTATAGAGGCCAGGAAATGTCGGCGTGCAATCCGGTGTCTACTTCTCCCCATGGATAGAAAATGTACACTCCATAAGACGGTGAAAATAAAAGAAAATACCACAAAAGAGAAAAAAATGACCTCATGGTGTAAACAATATTGCAGTGGAATATGTGATATCCCTGACGATGAGCCGGAAAGAAAGGGAATGGAAAAAGTCCCAGCGCATTGAGGGCGTCAATAAAAATCGCCCCTGAAGAATATAACGAATAAATAACCGAATAAAGTCTGGGTCATAAAAATAAATATATATTCGTTTTCCTTTTCTTTTCGTTCTTCTTTCGACGGTTTCGCGATCGTGTATGTACAGTGAATAAACCCTACACATATAGGATACACATTGAAGATGATCCAAACCGATATCGTTTTTTTTCTGCTGAAGCAACAGATGAAAATATTCAATTAAATAGAAATCATTTGTGCGGAGTCTACTCCAAAAGTGCTATTTTCAATTCGTGTATGACCTGCGAAAATCTGCTGATTTATCGAGTAAAAGGTTTTTTCGTGAATCAAGACGATGAAGTCTCCTACAAATAGATAATTTCGGAATAGTGCGGAAACTTAAATAGTTAGGGGATTAAATAGTTCCCGAAAAATCTCCTAGATGTTTGGAGACAGGGCAATCGAAGATTTTCCTTGTGTGTTTATTATTGGTCCCTTGGAATAATGTCAAATACTTAATTGTTCTGATATGAACGGATCAAGTAATGTCTCAATTTTGATTCAAATTATTCAAACAATTTCTTTAAAACTCATTTCTTCGTCCGACGCGTATTATCCAAAATAATGAAGTTCTATGGACCTTTTTAAACACTCAGTCAATTGTTTATTGCATACACGACGACATATGTACATACGTGTAATAACATGGAAAGTCATGTGCCAGTCAACTGGCCGGACCTTGTGATAAACAAATTTTTTACTTATCTCAGTATGACAGAAATTCTTGAAAGTACCTACTTCAGTGGTTTCAATTGGATAATAATTGAATCGTGGCCGCGGAATCGCTGAGTGATCATCGTGAAAATATGACGTAAATCGTTTCAACTGATCATGAAGTCGCCGAAATGTTTTTATTTAATCACTGTTACGTAATTAATCATCGTCGTACATCAGGTATCCACGAAAAAACTCTTCTGCCATTAATTAAGGGCACTTAGGAGAAGGCTCATCTTCGAAGGGATTGACCCGTAGTTCTGAATCAGCCACGCACTCGCCTTGAACGCATTTCTAAAACGGTCGTTAACGAACAGATCGCTTAAGTTTTCAATTGTCCCATATGTGGTATAAATAAAGTGCAGCCAGTGGTAATTACTTTTCTATCTCCACACCATGTATTTTCGTTTGGTTCAACGACCATTTCTATTATTTGCATTCTGCTCGCACCGGCGGTGCGACATTTCAGGTCCTCGCAAAGTTCATCAAGATCATCGGGCTAGTCGGAAATTTCAGATTTTAGTCAAAACATTGTATTTATAAATTTCAACATACTTCTGTGAAATTGTGAATTGGCGATCTTTTAAACGTGAATATATTTTACACTTGTTTTGAGAAACTGCAGGTCATACGTTCAGTTTCGTTTGAAATTTTTATTTGTGAATTGAATGTCCTTTCGGAAATGGAGGGTTTTTGTAAATTGCGGCTGCGTGCAGCCGCAATTAAAAAAAAAAAAAAAAAAACATGCAGTAGGATTTTTAACCGACCGAGGGACTGACAGTTCACTTTCAAGAAAGAAGCTGTAATCATCGTCTTCAGATAATAAAAACTGTGAAACTTGACTGGATCACGTACTCATAAATGTTTTCGTAAAAATATTGGAGCTCGTGAAAGAACCAACTGAAGTTTAAAAAAAATGTCATTCGCGATTATTTAGAAATTGTAGGGGTTCTCTTTCAAATGAATATGAATTATGTCTGTGTTTTTTTGTAATTACTCACCTTGCAGGATCCAACATACTTTGAATCTTTAGCACGACATTGTTCCATAGGAGAAGCTGTCAAGGGATGTTTGGGACAAGGCTTTGGCCGAGGACAAGGTTGTACCGCGGGGCAAGGTTTTGGCACGGGACATTGTTTTGGCGGGGGACATGTAACTTTCGGGGGACATATTATTGGCGCTGGACAAATACGTTCTGGTGGTGGCACGGGACATTTTTTTTCCGGCGGACATTTTTCTGGCGTCGGACAAGTCGGGGTCTCGGGACAAACTGGTGGCGCCGGACAAGTCGGGGCCACGGGACAAACTGGTGGCGCCGGACACTCCTGTCGTAATGATATAGGACTTTGAAAATTTTTACCTATCACAATCCTTCGTTTAACGAGGTTCGATCGCCATTATCATAATAGTATGTACAAAGTAACGGCAAAAGATCAAATACACTTTTTCCAAGATAACTTGTTGAAATTTCGCGTGAATCTTCTCGAGCGTCGTATTATAATGTGTAAAAAAATTAAGAAGGTTTCACTGTCTGGTAATCGAGGCATTCAGTATTTAAATCGCAAAACTTAAACATGAGGTCTCATGGGAAGTTACGAAAAAAAAAACAATATTTTACGACCAATGACTCGATTTCTAAACGGTCAAACTTCCCCAAATTTGACCCACAATTGAGTATGATTGTTAAGAAGATTCATACGAATTTTAAACAATTAAACTCGGAATTTATCGAATGGATGAGGCACGATCGTATCTCCTTAAAAAACAACAAAAATTGTGGAAAGAATACAAAAAAAAAACACCTTTTTCGTTCTATTTGGATCGAAGTAAAATGACGCTGCTACCAATGCGATTATACCGCCAATCAAGATCATTTGAGACATGTTGTCTAACGTGTGCTGTGATAAAAGAAAATCTTTTAGTTGTACATATAATGAATGTGGAATTAGAAAATTCAGTATAATATTAATTTGTGTGTTTCATCGTAACTTTTGAACTATTTCAAAAAACAAAAACCAATCGATGTTTTAGGAAGGTATAAATTGTGCAATCAATTTGTTTGTTTTGGAATAACTGCAATGTGTTCACGAAATATTTCGTTTGCCGATTCAACAATTGGCTGCAAAATTGACACATTTGCGGCTCTGAGAAAAATCGACGCAGTTTGTTGAGAATGTCAAGGAACAATTTAAGATCTTTATAGATACGGAGCTTGGGTAAGTCGAAATGTAAGTCTATTTACATTGAAAATCAAGTTCATTTGACCACATATATTATTATAAAGAGTATGAATAACAATTCCAATTTAATAAGAATTTGCACCATCTAATCGCACTATTGACTGTTAACGTCGGATGACGTTTAATTATATAGCAGTTGTTAATACGTGGAAGCTTAAAAACCCAGAATTATCTCAAAGTTCCGATCGGTAAATCAAATTGAAGTTAGTAAAGATGAATAAATATAAGGAAAAATATTTTCAACGAGCTTAATTATCACATACTGAATCAACTTTGCATATTCAGTGGGAATCTTAGCGAAACAGAACGCAAAATGAAGTAACTTTTGAAAAAAGGATTCTCACCGTGAAAACTTCTTGAGTGGAACTCCAAGCCAACGGAATACTAAAATGAATGCAAAATTGCTCACCACATAAATCCTGGTGGTGTAAGATGCTAGAAAATAAACAGAAGTGAAAAAATGAAATTTGAATAACGTGCTTACCGATACGTGATGGAATAATAAACTAACAATTTAAAGAAGTCATTCGCGCATAGGTGTGATTCGTAAATGGTAATATCGTTTCACGTTCCGTGTTTTTTCAATTTATTTATTGTTTCACCGCTGTTTATCGCTGTTTGTATGAATTCTTTTTGTTCGTATGAATTATGTTTGTTTGTACGATCATTAATTTCGTCATGAAAATGTATTCTCACTGTGTGACGACCAAAATTTTGGGCTATCATGTTTTTATTATTTTTTATTGATGATATGAGTTTCTTGCTATTCCTGTGACAATTTTAAACAGCATTACAACAATTTTAAAACAATTTTTAAAAACATTTATTTTTAGGCCATGAATGTGAAATGAGCTACGTGCATATTGGAAGTAAAAAAAACGGACCCATAACTTATTGGGATAATGTTTGGTATGCTGGATCGTGTCAAGAAAATGATTGTGGAATGTTTTGTTTGTAGCGATTGTTAGAATTCTTGGCATTCATATGCCGGTAACAATAAACACGAACGAAAGAATTTGCCTCGAAACTTAGTTGAACTTTGTGTTTATCTACAATGAGATGTCGCGCAAGAGTGTGAAAGTGTCCTTGAATCAATTTCATCCGAGATTTTATCTTATCAACAAATAGACATGGTGTTGCTTTCATTGCAGGATTTTTACTGCCGGAGGTTGCACGATTTTTTTTTGCTAATCTGTGCTACGTATCGAAATTATTGATTTGCAATATTCAGTTATCACGAATAATTATTTACCGTTTCTCTCTGGCAAGTTATTTCACCAGTACAAAACCATTTTAAGGAAAAACTTGAAATGGTGACCCAAAATTCTTGAATTGCTTTATAACCATAGCACGCAGTAAAAAATATTCCATTCGCATGTACCTAAGCTGGTGAAATATCACAGTTATCTTAAAAATTTCATGTTCGTACATTTTTTGTTTTTATACTAAAAAAATTGATATTTCGGTCTTTTATCAAATGGTTTGCAATTTTTTTTACTGATCGAGCATAATGAGTACACGTGGCCTAAACATTCAAAATTTACAGATAACTTTGTATTTTAAAACAACAACGTATTTATATGTTATAAAAACTTGAATATTATTATAATCGTGCAGGCAAACGTGATTGTGATAAAATCCAAAACGAACAAATATATCTGAGGCTATTTTTTCTTTTGATAATTGAAAACCGTCAACGTCGCACGAACGTGAAGAATGTGGGAATATCAGACGAAAAAATGAATAAATGAAAAAAAGAATATTCGGTGCTGCATTCAATTCAAGCATGCTTTCAATTAAAAAATTTAAGTTCGTTGTGCCTCTATCTTTTTTCGGAGAAAACCTAAATTTACGTCGTTATTTTTTTGCTGGTTAATCAAAATTTCGAGGAGCACTATTGGGTAACTGCGTGCAAGATTTAAACAAAAAACAAAAAGTTGTTGTTTGGGTTTTTTTTCATCTACTACAGAGAAATATATGAGAGGAAGTTTTTCTGCAAAAATCAGAAATTTCGACCGTTTAGTTTCTGAGATACAGTAATATAAAGTTAAAACTCTGTGTATTCAGTGTGTGACAGGTGGTTATTTCGTAAACTTCATATTAAAAAGTTGAGAATGAGGTTAGGAACTTTCTGAAGTTGTATCTTTTATCCGGTTCAAATAACCGACGATATTATAAATTCCGTTGTAATTGGAGTGAATTTATCGGACAATTCAGGCAACACTTTAAAATTTGTCCTGCATGGGCTCACCACTTCAATGAATATATACAGCAGTCGGACTCTACGATTAATTGATATTAACGACCCGGCAACCGTTATAATCTTATAAACGACGATATTGAAGTTTATTGCGATTCGAGTGTACGACGCCACACAATCGAAACACTATTTCAATCCCGGAGAAAGATCTCTTTGCAGCATGTATCGAGTGGAGAAAGGAATGAAAATATTTTCCACAAGGCTATGAAAATGAAGAAAAATTGATAAAATTTTAAAACAAAATGGCTTTTTATTCATAATATTTCTTTTTACAACGTATATAACTATAATGAATCTTAGTCAATAACATATACTGTAAAAAAAAAATACCCTGCACTTTTCTCACACACATGCCATTACGACTAACGATCGAACAGGTATAATTGATTGTACCTCAATTATTTACAATCAAAATCGTATTATCATCCAATTTCTATCGTTTTCTTTTGGGAATTTAAGGAAAGGAATTTTCTTCACGGGCAAAAAACATCTCGCGTTACTGTTTTCGGGAGGACGAAATTGTGGAACTTCCCTTTTTTTTACCATTAGCACTTTGAATCCACCTGGAAATCCAGGTCCATGTAAATATATGGTGAATATAATCGTTGTTATATCGATAAATATTTATTAAACGATTAAACAAACTCTTCAGTTGAAACCACTGATTTGCTGAAATCGACTTTGTTCAATGAACTGACACAATTCGAAATTTCGTCCTGTATTAATTACAAACTGTTTGATTCAGTAATTAATAATTCTTGCTTCGTGCGAAGCGAATTAATTTCTTTAACGATTTTCATTTATTGCAAACTTATATCCACATATATGTACATGCTGCACTTTTAAGGTGAACCAGTTGTCGAACGGTGATCAATATGTTTGCTTATCAAATGAATTAAACTTCTTTTCATTTTGAAAGAGTTTTTTTCGTGTTTCTAATTCCGCGTGCAAAAACACATCTCATGTTCAATATTTCCTTATGAAATATAAAAGAGCTGGATTGCATTTTCCCCATCAAAATTTTCAAAGAACCCGTCTTGCTGACAGTTTTTTTTTTTTCAAATTTTGTTACTTTCGAGCTCTTGCTGTCACATTTCTCGAAGAAGTGTAGAAGACTCTTGTGCCCAATTTTTTTTTCATGTTTTCTATATCGTCTACAATAAACATCTCGTGCTCAATATTTTGTGGTCAAATATACGAGAGTTCTTTTGCATTTTGCTTGTTCACATTGCCCAAATTTTCCATGTTCTAAATTATTTTCCATTCTTTTTTCAAATAGTTTCTAAATAATGCATTTTTGGACGGTATTTCTTTCATAGAGTATTCGTTGATTCGAGATCTTTCTGTCACATTTCCCAAAGAAATGCAGAAGACTCTTCCGGGCGGTTTTTTTGTTTGTTTTCAAGTTCGTGCACACTGGACATCTCGTGTTGAATATTTCTCCGAGAAATATACGAGAGTTCTTTTGCCTTCTCCTTGGTCACTTGTCCATATGTTTCATTATTTAAATTCTATGTAAAGTTTTTTTTTCGAAAATTTGTTGCTCCGAGTTCTTGTTATAACATTTCTCGTGGAAATGAAGAAGACTCTATTGGGCAATGTGAATATTGCACTCCTTTTTTTTGCCTGCCAATCGATCGTTACATCATAAAATAGTGTTCGTAAGATTTTCCGTGTACAATTTACTTCAAAATGACTTGGCGAGTACACGATGTATTTTAAGTTACGAAAAAAAATATGATTATCTCGACATCAATCGCAATAATCAATCTCGCGAAAATACTCGTCGCACGGTCGAGATCTCGGTTGATGAATATTTCTAACGAAACACACGAGACTCTGGCGCGAGTTGAAAGGACTCTTGAAGAAAGTGTAATCAAGGCCTTGTCGGATGATCGACAAGTCTGATACTCGATCAAAAAATAAATGAGTCCTTTCCTCTATCGGTTACAGTTATGAAACCTCAAGTCTTAAAAACAAATGCAATTTGGCGAATTTCGACGAATTCCTAAGACTTCGCTTGAATCCCTGATTCTCGAGTCATTCGATTATCATTTTAAACTCTATTTTGTATTAAAATATGTATTTTTCAGTATTGATTTAAAAAAAAGTGACTAGTTATAATGTAAACTCGATTCTGGCAACTTTTCGTTTATAATACTGATGCAAGCAGACTTCCGAAAATGTTGCCAAAATCGGAGTTTTTGTGCTAATTGCATACATGTACGTAAAATAGATTTGTTCTTGTTGTCATTTTGATTACGTAAATGTATAAAATTTGACGATATAACCAATCACTCGAATGAAAAAATTTCAAAGCAACCAATGCAAATTAGACGATAACTCCATTACTGTTATAGTCGTAATAGTAGCAGTCGATGTACATTCGATTATTGCAATCAAGACCATCAAGAGATCGAATAAAGTTACGATTCAGAGGAATTCTCGTGTTTCTTGGTTTGATCGTGGCGTAGTGGGGTTCCTGGGTGGTTGAGAAACCGTAAAACTCGTTAGCCAAAGATGGCTGGTGAGTTGTAAAATTGGCATTGCGTCGTTTCAACGAGAGAGCCTCATCGTAAATACTGGATCTTGGTCTTCTGGGTATTTTCGGTTTAGGCACGTCGTAGACGCTGTCGATCGGTAAGTTATCGACGTTTCGTTGTTTAGCAAGAGAGACAAGACCTGGCTCGGACTTGGAGATATATCTTCTTGGTGTATCGTAATGGCAGTCGTCTTGAGGGAATTTCCAAGTTTGAGGATCTCTCCGGAGTTCAACCTTGTCGAAATCGGAGAAACTCATGTCAATCTGATTTTCTATTTCGCTGGATGGCACGTGAGAATCATCATCAGTTTCATCGATGGTCTTTTTCTTCAAAGATACGAAAGGATGTTTAGGCAGAGGAGGAGCTAACGGAGCAATGTCTTCCAAAAATGCCCAATTGTTTTTCGTGTTCTTGTTGGTTGATCTGCGACCCAAAGAACAAACAACTTTGGCCCCAGCAGCTGATGGAAATGCTGGACCCAATGATAGTCGCAAATCAGATCGTGAGACTTCTTCGAGCAGTATTTTCCTCGATGACACACTGCAAGTGTCGGATGCTTCGTCATTTATTGAAGAAAAATCGTCATCTGGATAATCCTGATCATTATCGCTATTGATGTTTTCGTGCTCGACATGAGATTCTGGAACTTTTTGGAATGTTGCCATGTTGTTAACTCTTCGATCATCCTCCGGAGTCGCCAAATTTTCAGTTTTTTGTTGCAACAGGATTTCACTGACAGACACGAGTGAAACGAGGGACGATGACGACCCTGATTTTTCGTCGTAACCAGAATCTTGAAATAATTCTCGTGTTGTTTCTTCCTGAAGATTCAACTCCGAGCAATATAACTTCGACGACTTCAACGATGTTTTTTTGCCGGTTAGCATCGACAGCAGTCTCTTGAAGGAACTTTTACGCGGTAATTTCTTACCGGTTATCGGTATCCAATCGATCGATGTGTCTTCAATCTCGACTGGTTTTTTCAAATAAGCACCCACGATTTTTGGCTGTCTTTCTCGTCGCAGCGACGAATCTCTCCTCACGAGATTTCTCGTTGATTGCATCGATTCCTCCTCCTCCTCGATTGATCTCGTAATAATCGTCTCGGACTTCGGCCGTGATTTCTTCTTATTTGGTGACGTATTTTTCATTGGCGAACGCAATTCCTCATCCATCGTGAAAGAACTTTTGCCAAGATCGACACTACCCTCGCTCTCACTCGGCGATTCTTCTCCACGGAACGATGACGTTGCGATGTACGAGTTCAAATATCGAGACAATCGACTTTCCAGACTTTCGACCACGTATGTGTCGTTCAACATTGTCATACTCTCCTCCATCATATTTGCAATTGTTGCCTCATCCTCGAACGAACCATCGTCACTTGACTCCGATCCTTTTGAGTATTGCTCAGCCTCTTTCTGTGAATACAAATTTCATAATGTTAAACGAAAAATATTTTGTACACATTTCGATATATTGTGTACAGTCAATATAAACCGTTTTCTTTGGAAATTATTTATTTTTCGATTGATGTATGTGTCGATTGAAATATCGTGGAGAAGTTGAAGTGAAATTTCTCATTTTGAGGACTGAACAAAACGTCGTTTTTATTGTTATAAATACCATCTTCAATTATAATTTCTACCACGTAATCCCTAATTCGAAGATTCAACAACGCGTTCTTATAGGCGTGAAATGACTTTTAAAATATAACTGGAAGAAAATAATGATCTAAAGTTAAATTTGTTCAAAATTTTCTTCAGAATATTTATTATCTTTTTTAAATATGAAAAACAACATCCCAAAGATCTTGAATGATCTGGTGCGTTGGAGCTGAGAAGTTTTCCCTATCAATTATGAATCGACTACTAGATCATTGACAGTATAATGTAAATTTTGGGAATTTTATGGAAAATGTGAATTTTTTTCGTCTAAATAAAAAATCATACTCACTTTGACATCACAGAATGTTTTGTTGTATTTTTCCTCGAAAGCTGCAACGAGCTTTTTAACGAAACGGCCTGATCTTGTGGAAATTTCTTTGCTTTCTTTTTTCGTTGGCGATGAAAAGCCCATTTCGAATTCACGCCTTATTTTCTCAATATTCGGCACTTCTTCACTGTCCGTTGTGCCTTTAAGTGTCGTCAGTCCGGGCATACTATTTCTCTGATTGCGGTATTCTCCGGATTTCGATGTAATTGGCCTCGAAGGACTTCTCCAAACGATCGTCGAACTGCTCTCGTTCAGAGAGAGTGTACTTTGATTTTTGACTCGATTCGGAGTTCCGTGTTGTGAAAAATAGTCGGCCTTGACTTTCGTATTGTCCAGATTTCTTTTATTGCCATCCAACTGTAGATAATTGTGATAAAACGATCGTTTAATTTTTTCACAAGAACTTATTTATTAAATTTTTTTTTCGAATATCCAGTTAACACAGAAATCGTTATACACTCGCAGATTTTTTCTTTTATATTTATTTATTTATTTTGTTTGCTGTACACCACTGTACATCAACAAAAGTTAAACGATTTTTATGACGACTTTTCGTGTAGTAATTGTTTATACATTTCATAAGCTTTTTTCTTCTCAAATTCGTTCCTTAAATTTTATCACAGAGCCGATCATTACACTTGAAAATTTTCAAACTCGCTGGATGGGCTTTGGAATACTGGCTGTTAAGCAGAAATCGACATTTCATATTCTTATTCAAAAGCGTACGGACGGAAAGAGGGAGAAAATAGAGAAAGAAAAAAGGGTAAACACTTTGTCTTCGATGCTTGAATGCCTTAGTCCTCGCTGGGATATAATTCTAAATGACCAGGATTATGTCCAAATACGATTCCAAGAATTTTCTAGAGTCCCTTATTTCTATTAGAAGGAACGAACATTTTTACTCTTGAAATATGAAAATTTTAAAATTCTCACGTAATGTAATTCGGGACATGGAATATCGACAATATTTCAACAAATATAGCGAAGAAAAATGTGTTTCTACATTTATAAAAAAATTGTCTCATTAATCATAAATGCGGTTAGAATTTCTGAGATCGCGGAGAAAAATAAATTAGTGTGATTATAATATTTAAAAAAATAAACCAATTATTTCAGATGTGAAGTAATTATTTACAAAATAAAATAATCTAATGAAATGCATTAATTAAGAATTATTTGAATTACATAATAATAATAAACAACAATAAAAAAATGAGGAACTAAAACGATCGAATAATTTAAAGAATAATCTTCGATTAACTCGATTATTTTTTCTCCAATCATAAACTTTGTAATGTGTTGTCGAAAAAGTGAATAAAATAATATCAAAAGTGCAGAATGAACATAAAATGCACACGCAAGTTGTGCGTATTCTTGCGTGCAGTAAATTGTGCATTTAGTAAAACTATTAGCCCAGCAATATATTCAAATATTCAAACAAACGTATAAAAAAATATGAAAAGTATACGCTTAATTGTTTGTTTTGGTGGAACTAGAATGAAATTCCTAAAAAAAAAAAAGCGCACTCACCTCGTCATCGTTCTTCTTGAGCATCCGTTGCAAAAAAATATTCCTTTTCGTCGACACGTTCATCGCGTCAATTAGCGTAAAAACAAATCGATAAAAAAATAAAAATAAAAAGCAATAATTATTGCGTTGCACGAATTATTTGAAATATCACTTCGTCATGGGAAGCATCACTTCGTTAACGTTTGATCGATGCGAAACACTCGATATTCAAAATCGCACTAAATGGAAGATACAAGAAGACGAGGTGAATCAGAAGGTGAAAATGGCGAAATGCATCAGCCAATCACAGTGATTCTGTCGAGCGGGGATAAGTCGTGTACGACCCTTGAAGTTCTGGACACTTGAACGCGTCGCAGGTCAAGGAATTAATATAAAATCGGCATTGATTGGTCCTTAACCTGACCCTTCAATCGGTCTCTTGTATATAGGAACGGCATGGCGACGTACTTAATCCTCAAGGGTCTTATGCATGGCGACAAGACAAAAGACGAAAATTCGTGAAAACCATTCATTCCTTGCTGGCAGAGAAAAAGACACAAGTTCGAATAATTAACCCACCAAATTCTCACGCTTACGCCCTTTTTCCCAGTAGAACGAATATATTTCATTGCAAACTACAGTATTTCACTGTAATGCCGATTTTCCTGTCTCGGTACGCACGGTCGAAATTGCTATAAGCCGCAATAAAACGATTTAAAGCCTATGGTCATTGCTCGTAAGACGGCTGGCGACAAATTGTCCCTCAACATCCGAAGCCACGGAGAATGTGCAGTATGAAAATATTCTTCGATGAATGAATCTACTACATTTTCCTTTGAGTTTTAAGCAAAATGAATAAATGGAAACTGAAAAGTCAAAATTTATCAAATCCGACTTTTCTTCCGGTAAAAATTTTTCATCCGCCCTCACAGTAGTGTTAATTTCCCCCACTAATTTTACAATGTTTCTGGACTGCTTCGTGCAAACATATTTGCATTTCCCCCTTTAAGATTGGTATATATATATATATTTTTTTTGACGAATATTTATAATAAAAATCATTTGGAAATATTCCAAAGTTTCAAAATTATGCCTGAAGAATTAAAATTGCGGCCTTTTTCCCAGAACAATACGTTCTCACAAAACCGCAGGTGCAGATTCGCACCAGTGTGCAGGTCAAAGTATTTGAAAATAAAGGGGCGACCATAAGGTCATTCAGATTATAACTGGAAATTTTATGGAATAGCTTTATGCATTAAATTTTTGTTTCTAAACTCGTTTCAAAATTGTCAAAGCATTTTGATGAGGTTCCAGGTGAATTATTGAAATAAGTCATGAAAGTTTGTAGAAAATAAACAAAAAAATGGTGTAGTGTGTAGTTTTTAAATGGAAAGTTCACTTTTATTCTCTGCGGTCCACTTATTTCAATATTTTCGTTCAATCCACAGGATTGCACCTCAGCAAATAGTCCGATTGATTTTCCCATGAGCCCAGACGCACAATATAGAAAATAAGGCAGATTCGTATAAATTAATTGAATTCCAGCGTTTCGGCGCTTCGTCTGTAATCGGATTCAACGTATATACGTACATATGAGAATTTCGACGTTCCAAGCGAACTTATCCGAGCCAACGACTTGATAAAATCCCTTCAAGGTCTTACACAATTGAGAAAAAAAGTTAAAGTAAATCATCGTGAATCCAGAGATATGTTTAAGCACAGTCAGTGGGTTTTTCTTGTACCTGGATTGAGGATTTTCTATTTCGACAATAAAAGTTGAGTCGATCTGTTAAATATGAAACCTTTTTTGGAAATCTCGTCAGAGCACTATATATTTTATTTCGGAAAATAGCATTTCCCATAAGTACATCGTCCGTTATTGCTCTCGAAAAAATATAAAAATTGTCATGTTTTTATGGTAAAATGTTCACTTCTTCGAAAGTCGAAGTATTCGATCATTTTTTCAAACCATTCAATTTTATATTTCCGGTATTTCAATGGTACCCACACATTGAGTAATGTTTACAGTATACTCTTGATTTTTTCAGTAAAAACCAAACGAAACGAAAAAAAAACTAGTTCTATTTTCTCATATCAATTCGACCCAATGTGTCAATCCAAACATTTACATAATACATGTAGGTGTTGCGTGATAAATTCGTGAATTCTTCAATGTAATTTCGTGATAAATGCTACAATATTTACTGTGGCATTTAAAAAAATGACACCACGAAGAACTTTGGTAAAAAAATGGTAAATATTTGAGATACAATTTAAGAAATAATGTAATTATAAAAAAAGTTTTCAGCTACATCCGAGGTTTAGAAGTCCATGTGAGAGTTTCATGTTTGTGCTAAATTGGGGAAAATATGTGTACGGCTATATGAGGTTTGTCGCTGTGGCAGACGATTTGTATGCCGAAGCCAATTCGGGCATCCAGCGAAGCAAGCATTGGAAGTGATACGTGTCACCGGTTGGGTCAGACAGCAACAGGCTTCGGAGGGGTGTATACTGATCAGGGAAATTTATGATTCAACGAGCGATATGGACAGGGTCTGTTTATTCGCTTGGCTTTACCGCCTATCGAAGCTCCAAAATTTCGTTATTTATTCAACAATTTCCATTACGTATCACTTGTTCTTTTGTACACAGGATTGCATTCAATTAAACAGTTGAACAACTTCAACGCTGTCGATTTGAGCAGTTTCATCACTATTCAATTATTTTTAGACGAAATATTTCAGTGCATGGAAAACATAAATGTTGCCAAGGCTGTAATTACAGTTTTCAGAAAATCATAGATGCAACAATAAATAGAATGACTAATTAAAATATTCGGAAGCACTTTGAATTTCACCTTCATTCAGCAGCATTAACAACTTCCATGAAATCGAATGCATATCTGAGAAATCGAAAAACAGAAATGTAAAATAAAAAAATGTAAAATTAAAATAAAAAATAGTCACGGATTACGCTTCATAATAAATGAATTATGGTGTAAAGCTGATTCAAATAAAGGGGCAGAGTGGGGTTTTGCATGTATGAGGCTGAATTCAATTATCCCTACTATCGCATCGAAACTCCGGATGCGAGATTGAAATTTCATGAATTCTAGAGCTCACACTTCGAAAATGCTGGACCATTAAATCTCTCACTGGAATAGCTGTCTTTCTCTTTCTCTATCTTTCTCTCTTGTTACCTCTCTCTCTTTCTATTTTCTCTTCCCTCTTTTTCTCCATCCAGGAACACATGTATATCCATTCACAGACACAGGCACACACACACACGCACACATGCATGCACTAATGTACATATAGAGAAAGAGCGATGAAGAGGGAAAGAGAAAGAGCGAGAGAGAGATTGAGAGCTCAGCTTCAGGTAGAGTCCGAGCCACCCTAATAGTACATTTTCGTGGCGAGTTCAATTATCTGGTGTCCACAACAATCCATACACAGATTCGCGTCGCTTATTCGTCGAGCTAATAGGATAATAACATAAATATAGAAGATCTGCACGTGCTATCTCAACTATAATCAGATAAGATTTATGAGAGGTTGAGATTTTCTGCAATAATAATAATAATAATATGTAATTACTTTCTCAAATTTTGCGAGGTCGCAAATCGATCTGATAATGACACAAAGAACGTAACAATATTACTGCGAATAATGTTGTTGTTATTACTTTGAAAAAAAGTGATCGTTCATACAGACACTGTCATTCTGATTAATTGTAAAAATTTCGCTGTTCGAATTTCACTAATTTCCGGTGACCGAAAAAGTGAAATGCATCGTTAGTACTAATGAAAAGAATAGATGAAGGATAATCTAAAAAAAAACTCCGTTAATGAAGAGTTTAAAAAATAATAATTAGGGCTGGGAAACTTGATCCACGAGTTGCAGTAATTTTCATTGGACAATCATGACGTAAAAACATTCCGGAAGTTAATTAGCAGCAGGTAAGCGGTTAAGAGGTGTGCAAAAACGATAAAAAAGCCATTTACCTTCGTACACAGCCTGATCAGTTTTACGATTAATTTTGTTTACATCTTTCTATTTTTATTTTTAGCTTTAACACAAATATTGAAGATATATTTGCGTTTCGACTACTACTTCGATAGAGAGGTTGAGAAAACAGAGCGAGAGAGAGCGGGAGAGAGAGAGAGAGAGGGAGAGAGAGAGTTGGAGGTGAAGTTCGATCACATTTTGTGCAGTATGTGCTGCATTTTGTTTTACTAAAGCGATAAAAAATTGTGCATACGCATTGGCCAACGATGTGTGTGCATTGTAGGGAACATTTCCCGAACATTAGAGTTCGCTACGTAAATCACCCACTCGTGTACGAGGTTTTTAATGATGAGTATATCGTTCCGTACATTTGTTATTCTTTAATGTTATAAAAATTTTCCATATTATTCTTTGTTATCTCGTTTTGCGTTAGTAAAATAAAAAATCGAGATTTACATTTTTTGTTTTACGGACGTATATTTTTATGGAAAAAATAATATATATACATTCCACTGCCAATGTATTTGTAATTCATGCGAGCAGATTTAGTCAGTAACTTGACCATTAACCTCGAAGAATAATATTGAATCTCCACTGTTTTCTGTGTGTTTATTTTTGATTGAGTTCTTTTTTTAACATCAGAATATATGATTTATTGACATACAAATCCTCAATAATTGAATCAAAATGATGGGACGAGGAAAATAATTAAATGTCTTCGGCATTCATGCCTCTTGGAGTGGACATGCTATAGCTTTTATTTAAATACTTTATAAGCTCACACGAAGGTACATTTATTTGTTGAATGCTCGCTATTCGTGACAGAGTTTCCTCGGGCTTTCCAGTCTGTACATATATCGATTACTCATATCGTTGGCGAGATGGGACGGCGACGGAAACGACGGAAACGGTGTGGGGTAGGTCAGGCAATGTATATAGGCTTTCAAACCCATACAGATACAGAGTGATGCAGATCTCATTTATATTCTGCTTCCACGTCTGATTTCCACAAGAGGAAGTAATTTTAGTCACACAAAAAATTCTACAATTACGAAACTCCCGGACTCATTTTCGACGTTAATTACAATTTTCCCGAAAATATTTTCGAGGATTACCAGCTCTTGTTTGGTAGAATTAGGTTTTTTATTTACTTATAAAATTAACGATGTTTAGTAGTCCAAACAAATACTTTTTTTTCGACATCTCGTCATCGGACTTTTTTATTCGCAAAATTTTTTTCTACCGAAAAATTATGATTTCTTAAACAAACTGCTTTTTTTAAATAAAGACAATGTATTCAAAAGATTAGTGAAACAATTAAATTTCAGATTTTCAATACCAAATCGAGTTTTCTCAATAAATTTTTGATTTCTAAATTCAAAGAACTGCTAATCTCATATTTACGGTAATTTTTTTTCCTGCTCAAAGTACGACTATCTCTGGTAAAATTAAAGTTCACTTTTTAGCCTCGAAGTACAGCTTATTAGCTCGTGAATCATGTGACGATAGAAATATTTATTTAATTTTTTTTTCAAACATGATGATCCTACTTCTGAATCGACGTATATACAGTCGATGTAGACTTTTAAAATGATACGATAGCTCAAATGAATATTCATGCGTATCTGTGTGTTGGTGAATTACCCATCTCTCAGTACACACGTATTCAACTTTAACACGCTTATTGGTGTTTGAATTGACATAATTATGGCTTTTGAAACGTGATACTTCACGTATATCAAGCTTGCCATCAAAATCGTTGTTTTAAGTACAAAATTTTATCGCACATTACTTCGTGCTTAAAAGCAATATGTTTTCGCAACCCTTGAACGATATATTGTCACGAAATTGCAATTTGCAGTTATTTATGTTGTACGAATATGTGGCTCAGAAGTGAAGACACGCAGGTCAGTAAATATTATTTTTTTGCTATTGGTTGTTTAGTTCGGCTATTTATTCGCAACAATTGATTGGTGAATTTAATAACAACGGAGAATTTAACATTAATTATAATTTTATATACATTTCTATAAACTCATTACTCAAAGCTGTGGTTTCTTCCGCGCGTTTTTTTTTATTAAATGAAATAACGAAGTCCATCTATAATTACGCCGATTTACATTGATCTTGAATAATTGAGTTGAATATTCTTGGAAGGGTAATTATTTTTCCATTATGCGTTTTTATCTTACGAATTATAGAATTTTTAACCATCAAATAAATTCCGTTGAATTGCATTTTATGCTTTTTATCAAGTTTTTAATTGTTATTATTATTCTTGAAACTTTTTTTATTCACATTGGAACAATTATGACAATTGTTACATATTTTTTATATCAATTTTTTAGTTAAAATTTTCAAAATCATGACCGACCGATTGAATTTCTCTTATCTTTGATAGCAAACATAAATCTAATTATTATTAAATCAAATTATCAAAATATCATTCATGACCAAAATTATTACAGAAACATAAAATCTTGTGAGTACAACTGTGCAATGGAAACATTATTTATGAGGAGTAATATTTGCGACTTTTCAACGAAAATTATTTTAATCTCTTGGGAGTTGGGGACTTTTTGAACGGATTACTTCGTCTTTTGTTCTCCTTTGCGTCGCGTCATGACGCGACGTCTCGTCAAGTCATTATTTCTTAACACCGCTTGTTACACCCCTCGCCGCCTAAGCCGTAGTAAAACTATTAGGGTGTCCTTTTTCTTTATATACAGTTTACCACATGGCAGGTATTGTTTTGGGAAAATGTTTTAATCGTGCTTATAGAATTTTAATGGATTTTTCGATCTGTATTTCCCCGTTTCCGATTGAAAGGGGCCACCTGCGGATTACTGTGGCCTAACTGTATTGAATGGCCAGTTTATTGCCGTTGTTTTCGATCAACATAATATTCGGACACAATGGACGGTTGGTTTTCGGATAAATGCGTTCGTTTCACGTTTCAAATAAATGTCTCTCCACCATGAAACTTCCTATCGGTTGTTTTCCTGGAATACATTTCTTGATAAAATGAACTTCATTCGTGCGTATGAAATTGAATTGTCCCAGTATGTTCAATGTCAATAATTCAAACAATGAATATTCATAATCGTCGATCCATTTGGATTCCTAAAAAAAACTGCAGTCTTATAATAAATTTCTAGTAATTTTACTCTACATTAAACATTCACAATTGATCAACATTAAATATGCAGAATCTGCTGATACTAAATTTCACTATCAAAACAATTTCGAGAACAAATCTCAATTATATGCAATGCGCCGTTTCCTCGTCACACGGTTTTAAAAAATGATATAAAACACTCGAAAAACTTTTCGAAAAGAAAAGTTATTTGTTACTTTTTGAAAAGAAACTTCGTTGTTCATTCGAACATTTTTCATTCGTTTTGTCTATTGTTTCATTACAACCACTTCAATTGCAACTACTATAGTCATTAATTTTATTTTCATAAGGAATGAGAACGGCTTGGCAATTGTTCGTTGAAAATAAGGTCATTTTATTGGAGTTATTTATATTCGGAGTTAAATTGGAAACTTCATCATTACCAAGATCGTTTGGATAAATTATTTACATGTGCCACGATTTTGTTTAGTCAAGAAATCGGTCTTAATTCTTCAAAACTCCTGCACATTCAAAAAAAAAAAATAACAAAGTGATAATTTAACCACAACAAGACTGGTCACATTTTCTCGTGATATATTTTCGTCATTATTGCATTCCTTGTACGAAAGGGCTGGATTATCAAAAAACTGAGATGAATATCGTGATATCTTCCCTCTGGAACTCCTGGACTCTCGGTTACATCGGATAAAAATGTTTAAGCTCACAAATTTTGAGCATGGAGAAAAAGTGGAAATTGAAGTTTTTACCACAAGTTTTCATTTTTTGAATTTTCAATATCAATGCATATTGGGCATTTGAATGTAAGGGAAAAATTATACCCACGCCGCCATTTATTAACGCCTACGAAAAATATAAATTGTAACTGTCCGCCGCCATATAAAGAATTCCCTGGGGCGATTTACTATATTTGCAATGACTTTTGAACTCAATTATAAATTATTTCAACCAAAATTAGTTCGCGTGCATTCAAGCACATATACATACGAGGAAAATACGAAACTTTTTGGCTGAAATTCTGCAACTTCTGTTTCAGTTGACCTACATGACGTTTTTTTTCTTCTGATATACAGATTTCACTAACAGGACCGTAGATCAAGGATGGCGTACTTGCAGGACCTCAACTACATGTATATTTATTTTCTCCAGCATGAATATTGGGGAGATAGTGAAAAGGATAAGCGGGGAATAAGCAGAAAAGAGAGAGAGAGAGAGAGAGAGAGAGAAAGAGAGAGAGCGAGAGAAATGTTTCCTCCCTGAGGAAGCCAGTCCTCCTGGCGCCTGGTCTCATCGATTGACCAGAATTCCCAAGAACCACCACGCGTATCTCAACAATGTAGGGCATATATTTGTTTTGCATAGATCTTGTAGTACGTCTATCAAAATGAAATTTATCGTTATTTTGTAAATCCTGAATCCTTCGAGATTTACAAATGATAACAGTTAACAGTACTTGTTTTAAATAAGAATTTGTTTTTTTAATTTAGCATGATTCAGCACATTTGCTACTGCGTTGTCGTCATTTTTTATAATAGAACAATAATAAATAATTGCGTTAGAAATTACATGAACAATATGTTTGTAGTTTCCATCCACGTCGATATTTCACATTGAAAAAGTACAATGAAATCTGGACTTATGGCTTTTTCGGCGTGGTTTGACCAATTGCAAAAAAGCTTCGTCAGCGGAATTGATCTTAGAAATATCTTCAATGTTGAATATTCATTTGGACCAATTATTTATTTTATTAACTGAAATGATTTTTTTCATTGAATCCATAAATTCGCCGTCCGAGCCATCGTGAGTGCGAGAGAGATAGGAGCAAATTTTAAAAGCGACATTTTCCCACACCATTTTTCCAATCTTTAGCATGAATAATTTAACTCAACAAATTTTCACTCCATATTTTTGCAGTTTATAGTTCGTGTTTTAAGTTCTGCCTTAAAATTGTAAGTTAGCCAATAGGATCCTTGGATTGGACGATCGAAATACAAATTTTCATGCCCGCCCCCACAATATGTAGAAGCAAAATGTATGGTAGCCAATCATTTTTAATATATAGTTCATATTTTTGCACGTCCACAAGGGCAGAGACAACATTTGGGCCACGTTCATTGGATGTTCAGTTCAGTGGGGGGCGGTTTTCAACCCTTACCCTCGCTACCTTTGATCCCCTCTCGAAATCGGAACCCTATAAAACTCGGGGATTTTTCGATCGATAATCCATAGGTCGGAAGGATCTTGACCGTGAAGCATCAAGTCAGATTCTATCGACGCGTGCCTAGAGACGTTTCTGATCGACAACACGTACTCGAGTGTTTCCCAGTGACCAGTGAACAGTGCATTTTTTTTTTCGTGTCTTTTCAAAAGTTTCGAAAAAAAAAATTATCAAAGCATGCATCGCGCTAAAATGTCAAATTGGTTGGAAAGAGTGACGTCTCGTCAAAAGTGCGCGTACGAACTTTCGAAAAATCAAACATTTACAACGTTCGAAACGAGCCCCGAGAGATTTCGCAAGATTTCTAGATCTGAATCATCGATTTCGAGCTTTGTCGACATCGATTTATCTGAGGAATCTCAGATGGTCGTCGATCAAGCCGAGTCTACGATCGGTGATGTCCAGCCGAGACAAAAAGTTTTGCAAAAGTTTCGAAAAAGGATTGTGAAGAAATTCGGCTCGGTGCAATCGTTGGAAAAATCACGAGTTCTCGCGTCAAACGCCAAAAACAATGACACGATTAACGACGAATCTAGTCCAAGAAAGAACAAATTTTCGACGTGCAATCGAGCACTGAAGAAATGGATTCTTTCACCGCTGAAAAAAAGTGGTTCGTTTGATCTGGTGAAGAACTCGGAAGTGAGTGTACATGGACAGAAAAACGTGATTGAATATGAATCCAGTGAATTGGTAATAGTTCTGAACGACGATGACAGAAAGTTGACATCAGTGAACGGACTATTGACGACTGCCCAGTGTAGTGTGAACGTAGAAATGTCGATTTCCCCGACAAAAAGTGCGAAAGACAATGACAGTTCTACGAAAGGACACGCTTCAACGGTGCCGGGTGAGCAACCAACAAAAACAAGCTTGAAATCAGAAGATCGCGAAAATCAGACTTCTGAAAAAGTTTTTGGAAGGTTTCGAGTGTCTCCGACGATGCAGACGGAAAAAAGTGAACAAAAGAATTCGGACTTTGATATGTTCGTCGAGCCAAGTATGACGTCATTTGCCAATAAACCAAATGATTATACAAATTTTTCAACGTCATCACCCGTTCGCTCTGACCGTCATCGTGTACACGAGGAAGTTCAAATTTCTCCGTTGAAAAGTGCAAAAGACAATGACAAAATTTCGAAAAAACACGATTCAACGGTCTCAAGTCGGCGACCAATAAAAACAACATTAAAGTTCGACGATAAAGATAAAAAGGCCTCTGGAGAGGTTCGTGGCAGATTCCGGGTTCATCCGACACAACTGATGAACCAAGAGTCAACGGTCGAAGGACAGCGACCAATGAAAACGACATCAAATGTCGACGATAAAGATAAAAAGGCCTCTGGAGAAGTTCGTGGCAGATTCCGGGTTCATCCGACACAACAGATGAACCAAGAGTCAACGGTCGAAGGACAGCGACCAATGAA